>JAOEHI010029617.1:0-24915 GCA_025447815.1 Percopsis transmontana | reverse complement strand
TCTTATCCTTCGCCGAACCCCTAAGACTGACTCACCGAACCCCTGGGGTTCGATCGAACCCAGGTTAAGAACCACTGGTCTAAACTATAGTCTTGCTTGCTTGTAACTTGTCCAATTCATCACTCACTACCACTGGCTTAAAAAAAACGCGGGAAACGCACATGTAATCCCTAAATTTGGTGATGCGGCAAAGTGAAAGAAAGTGAGAAAGCCCTGGGGGTGCTCTCTGCTATATTGCCTGCATGTGTGAGCTTGTTGCCGTCAGCCGGATAAACCAGTATTGGTCGTTGCATTGCCCAAGGCATGTCACATGACCCTCTCCCTGTCACTCTCTCTAGGGTTAAGTCCCAGTGACCTTGTCAAAAGGAACAATACAATCTTACATAAAGGTGAGACAAAACACACACATACGCAAACAAACATACGGAATTACTGATATGAGAGTTGCACACACTCAGTAAGTTGAAATGTTTTAAAAATGGTGTTTCCTCTTTACAGCATTTAGCCAACGCCTTTATCCAATTTGTCAGTAGCTGACTATGTCATACACCATCGTAAATAAAAAGGTCATCGTAAATAAAAACACGTTCGGTTAGAATAGTGACACGGGCAGTTTTCAGGACTAGCTTACTAAGCTAGTTCACTAAGAATCATACTATTACAGATCAACACAGAGTAGAAGAAGGAGAGCATGGCACAATAGAGCAGAAGACCACTGGACACCCTCACAGATGTTTTTATTGGATTTAGCGGACTAGACCTGGTAGAACCTAGGCTGAGCTACGCTGCACATTTGTTAAAGGTCAACAAGCCGCGTATACTCAAACGTACCAATCGTCAAAGAAGGCATCAGTTGACCCGCCCTAACGGCGAAAACACTTGTCATTCAAAATGGATGCGTACACGCCCAGACAGTCGAGACACAGAAGTGGCCTACGAAATATCTCAAAGCTCTGGGCCTTTTTTATTTGCCTCTCTCTAGACGAGGAGGAGGATGAGGAGGAGGATCTGAGCGGTCTTCACCCGGGGGCGCTGCTGTACCGCTCGGCCGCCCTGCAGCACTTCCCCGTCATGGCCGACGCCCTGGCGCACGGCGCCAACGTGAACTGGGTCAACCCAGCAGAGGAGTCGAGCACACCGCTCATACAGGCCGTCACCGCGGTGAGGACGCACGGATCACTGTGGAATAGGGAGATGTTACTGTGTGTGTGGGGGTGGGGGGGTGGGGGGGTTACGGTTGTCATTGTAGAGGGTGGTCGACCATTGACAAACCTGTTGATGCTGTGTGCGCGCATTCATGTGATTGACAGGCAAGGTAGATTCGCTGGACCAATCAGGGAAAAGAGGCCCTGATTGGTCAGAATTCTTCTGGCGGCTGCTAAAATCTAAATCTATTAAAACTGTCTGTGTGTGTGTGTGTGTCTGTGTGTGTGCGTGTGTGGGTGTGTTAATCCACGTGAGCGCTCATCTCTCCCGTATCCTGTTGTTGTTCTCCCAGAATGCCTTGGCAGCTTGTGAGTTCCTGCTCCAAAATGGTGCCAACATCAACCAGGCGGACAGCAACGGAAGAGGTCCTCTCCACCACGCCACCATTTTGGGCCACACAGGGTGAACGCACAACACGCACGTGCACACACACACACACACACACACACACACACACAGAAGGTATGTTAACTATAGTTCCTAGCAGGAGTTATATGAGCAGGAGCTACGGTATGCCCACCGCTAACGTACCGGTCCTGATTATATTAAAGCTATACTCCTTGATTGCATTATACAGAAGCACCTCCCCAAACCACTACACGTTTCCAGGAGTAGCAGAGGGAATTGGCGGGAGGAGTTTTTAAAGGGCAATTCCAGACACAAATCAAGGAATGTCTCTTTGATAACGCTAGATAGACGGATACCGTAGTACTTTATTGATTAGAGTATATGAGCAGCAGAGATAGCTGACGTTTCATTCACCCCCCTCCAGCCTCGTGTGTCTGTTCCTGAAGCGAGGAGCAGACTACAACGCCAAAGACAAGAACCACAAAGACCCCATCACCATTGCGGTGGAGAACGCCAACGCCGACATCGTCACATTGTGAGTGTTTTGTTTATTTGGGCTTTTCAGACGACCCTATCACTACACTGTCAGACAGGAGGCGGGACCTGACGTTTTTTTCTCTCTCTCTCTTTCTCTCTCTCTCTCTCTCTCTATGTATCTCGTCCTGCAGGCTGAGGATTGCCAAGATGAACAAGGAGATGCGCGAGATGGATGGAGCCTTTGGCCAGTCAGGTCAATTGAGGGCACAGGGTTCTGCGGGCCCAGGGGGCGGGACAGGAAGTGGGACAGGGAGTGGGATGGGCAACCCCAGGAAAAGCCTCCAAGCGCTAAAGAATCATATCAGCGGGTGGGCGCTAGGGGGGCCAAATGAGTAGAGGAGAAGTATAGACGAGGGCATTGGGACACTTGTTTATCCGGACCTCGACAACATCTTAATTTTAGTCAGACGGGGTTGGTGTTGACCTTTTTAAAAGACAATGCAAGGTTTCCTTATGGCATTTTACTATTTGTCAAGTGTCCCAACCAGCTCACTACTCACTGGACTGCTGAATGTCTGCTTTTCAATGTTTGCCTTTTTCTGCACCCTTGGAATGGAAATCATTTGGAGGAAAGTCTTTCTTGGGAAGCTTGACTTTTCATCCATTCCGCTCTAAAGGACTAGCTGAAGACGGAAAGTGGCTAAAACACATTGTAGTGTCATAGCAGTACTGTAGTTCCCCGGCTATTTAGTTGAGGACAGGATAAATAGAAAGAGATTTTAGGAGTGAAATACTGAAAACACTGATAACGCAATGCACAAAGAATCTTGCACTTTTAACCCACAACATCTCTACAAAGCAACAAAAGATCTGTAGAGATCCTTAGAAAATATTAAGAGTGTTTCCTACAGCATAGCAAGCCTACAGTAGGCCCATTTCTTTATAATGTATTGTCATCTTTTTAACATAAGCTTTCCTCTGGGCTTTTCCGCACATGCTGTCTACCCTTGGACGGTAAAGTTTGAGGGGATGTACTGTATATAGTGTCTGAACGATAGCTATGTGGTCTTATTTAGTCTATTGTTGGATATAAGCTAAATTCATCACAGGATTGTGTCCTCAAGGGAGAGTTTTAAACCCACTATTCTGTGAATAGCGATTGGTATATGTTTTATATGTTTACAAGTCATGCTGAACTCTGCCTGCCAAGTTGCACAGCTTCCTGCTATAAGCCCTGAGGTTAACAGTGAGATTTGTTCCAAATTGTTATTGTGCTGTTTTTCATACTGCAATGCATCTATTCTTTCACAATTATCCTTTGGTAAATCCTATAAGGCTTCAGTAGGTTTGTAAAGGATTAACTGTAATCTGAATGTCTAGTCTAATATGAAACAAAATTGAACAAGAAGCTGTTCACCCACGAAGGAATGGGTATCTGATGCATTTCTCTGCTTGGAACAAATACAAACTGCTGGTCAGTGTAAGATGTGCTGTGCTTTTTATTGTGTGTGTGTGTGTGTGTGCCCATTAAATGTGCTCGTGTGAATGCCTTCTGCCTTGCTGAGATGTCAGAGGTCTCTCAACCGCTTGTGCAGTGCGCCCCCTACTGCATCCCGAGAGGTAAAGTTTCTGTGTGCATGCATGTTTCCATTTCCTGTTTTTTTTGTTTTTTGTTTTTTGTTTTTTGTTTTGTTTCCATGTATGCTTTTTTGCTTCAAGGCTGGTCTAATTTAGGTCTGGAAAAGTCTCCTATATACTAAAACTATATACTACAAACTCATGTGAGTTTAGAGTAAATACGCTTGGCCTAAAAAAAAAAGAAGAAAATTAGAAAGGATTTAATAAAGTTATGTACAGTTAGAAATAGCTACGGCTGTCTAGGACAGTGGTTCCTTTTATTAAAGAACGATTACAAGCTTTTTAAATAAGTTTAATTATCTTTTTTATTTTTATTTGTTTCTAATGTTTTATTTTGCCAATACTGATGATACTGTGCATTTGATGGTGTTATGCTATTAAAAATAAGTTACTCATTGCATTGGGGGAGGTCTCCAGGAATGAACGGGCACTAATTTTGAAAGGTCACAGGTCAAGGAGTCTAAGAACCACTTGTCTAAGATCAATAGCACAAAGGCATTTTGGATCCTGGATCCGAGTGCAGGGCACTAAAGCGCTTGGTCTATTCTTGTCTGTTGTGCAGGTGATGAGACATACCAGGACATCTTCAGGGACTTCTCACACATGGCCTCCAACAACCCTGAGAAGCTCAAACGCCGTAGCACAGATGCCAGGATGTAATCAACTGCTATGCCTTCGAACGACGACGCTCAGTGGACCCCTTTTGTCATCACACACAGACACACCAAACCCTCCTCACTCGATCCTCTTAAAAGAATTTACACGCAGGCGTGCTCACACATGCACTCCTTGGCCGCTTACCACGCGTGAGGTCATAGTTCAGCTGGTGTTGACTTCAGACAGGCTGAGCAGGCCCACAGCGAACTCCTTTGTTTACCCGTCAGACTAGAGAATGTTTCTGGGGGGAAAGCAGGGTGCCGTGCCTTGATGTGAGGCAGAAGGTAACGCCATAGCTCTGCCTGGTCTTCTAATTCAATTCTTTCTCATTTTCTAAGCCTTTTTGTTGTTTTTTTTCTCTAGCAATTTCTACCAGTAAATAAAATGGAAATGGTGGAAACACATTTGCTGCAAACTGACAATTCTGGGGCAATTTTTTTCTCTCCAATGTTAGTATTGTTTTTACATATATATGGTACAATTGGGCTGTTCCTCTACTCCAGTAGGTACCTGCATCATGTGAACAAATAAAATGCAAACAAAACAACAAAAAATCCTTTGTTTGTGTGATGCTAACTCTTTTCTTTTTTTTCCCCATTTAGAGGAATTATATTTTCCACGTGGGTTATAGGCATTTTCGTAATTTAAGTGTAAATACAGTAAGTGTCCAGTAGATGGCGCTTTTGCGATTTTTGTGAACAGCGTGATCAGCGAAGCGCCGTTGAGGGAAGACTTTGCATGATTACATATTATTGAAAAATACACAATCGATTACACAACCTTGTCGTATTTCTTTGCACACCAAAACATTGATATTAATAAAAGCAAATGAATTAAAAGAATAGCATTTAATTGAAAGATAAAATATTTACTATTGTCCGACAGCAGTGGTGTTGCTTTGAGAGACTCACATTGGCCAACTGTAAAAAGGACAGTATTGCAGACTGTATATTGGTGCGCAGATATGATGCATTTGTGTATTAAAAAATAAAAACATCCATTAAACATTTCAAAAATGACAATTTCAAAACACATAAAATACCAAGAACAATCATCGTGGCTAGAATAAGATGGTACACAAATGCACACTAAACTCATTACTGTAAATCACAGGTTATTTGGTCAGCAGTGACGCAGAGGATACTTTGCACTTCATGTTAAGTCATCTCTCAGGCACTGGGAACTAAGGCTCACATGCTAATATTTCTAATCTACAACGCTGGTATTCTTCCCTTCCCTAAAATCTGACCTGAAAATAGTCAGGAATGAAGGCGCTCTTGTTTCAGGTCTGGTTCACCAGGTATGGTATTAAGTGGTTTAAGCACATTCTTTGTTTACATGTTTATTTAATTTGCAGTTTGTATTTTGTCTTAGTGGTGAAGTTAAAGATTAAGCAACTGTTGTTTAGATTTACTGGTCAACCAAATGTTGAAATCGGTAATAAGCTGTCAATGAATTACCTTTTTTCCCAGATAAGATGACTGCATTTGTGTAGCAGGTCAAGGTAACCCTGTTATCACCTTTTTGACAGCCAGGGAATCTTTAAACTGTGCCAGATTTCTGCAGTTTACATAACAACCTACTTATGTAGACAACGACAAATGTAGACTATAAACATATTTAAAAAATAAAATAAATAAAAATAGTGCCCCCCACCATATTTCTCCTGAATATAAATAAAATTCCTGAGGCTGACTGATGTTATGGTAGTGTTGCTGTACACGCGCTTCAAACCATTTCAGATAAGAACTCTGCAACAAGAGATTTTTGTCTGAGTTATTCTGAATAGCATGTTCTTAACTAACCCCCCTGTTAGTTAAGAACATGGCATCTTATGACAAAGCCTTCTGTTCAGTGTTGAATTCAACACTGTTAAATGAAGCTTCCAGAACTACCCTGACACTTTTCTGTACAGCACATGAGTCCTTGCCTTCTAGATTTAAGATCTAAATAGGAACTTCCCAAAAACAACTAAAGGGAACAGTATTTTACTACTAACAGTATATTTCTACTTCTATTCTTCAGAATTGAATCGGGAAGAAGGAAGCTGACAAGTGTCACACAATCCTGCCCATGAAAACTGGCGTAGCTGCTTAAGGAAGTCACCAGCCTTTCTATGCTAGTCCCGGTTTGTAGATTCACGTGACTCATATCGTTCTAGACCCATGTCTAGAACGCATGGAGCAGACGCTTCACTCGGCACTGCCGGTTGTGTTGTAGGGTCTGTAGCCCTTAACTATCCCACGGTCACTGTTAGCAAAGGAAGTCACATTCAGCAGCAATACAAATACCCCCCTCCGTATTTCCCTAAGTCTCTACGTGACTGGGTGTTTCTGCGTGGGGGGGTGCGAGCGGGTCGTTGCTGGTACAGTCCAGAGGAAGGTCCTCGGGCGGGGGCGGGTTGGTGCGGGAGAAGAAGTGAGGGAGGGTGGTCATGACGAGGGAGCCCACCAGCAGGAAACCGCCCGCCACCACGAGGGAGGCCACATAGGTGCCCGTCAGGTCCCTGAGCAGCCCTGCGGACCAGAGGAGGACAAAGTGCATTGAAGAATGAAGGACAAGAAAGGGGAGCACACCAAGGCCTTTAGCATTGGCTTGGGTTGGAACGGATTACACACAAACGTAATAAATCCCTGAGACGGTTGTGGATGAGATGACAAAGTAATATGATGAGGCCAATAGCAACTGGCAGGAAATAGGAACTGAGAGCGTGTTTATGAGAGTTTATGTGACTCACCGGAGGATGGAAAGCACCCATATCACATGAGTAGCTGCACAGTCACTATGCTTCATGCAAAAGCCTAACTTGGTTATTAAATTAAATCACATGTATACAAATATAAATCTTTTGTTAATAGCTAATATGGACCCATCTCCTATTTCTAAACGTATGCAACCTCCTATTTCCAGTCTGCTAAATGCTTAAAGGCGGTATAACTGAGATGCCAGAATATGAATGTATAAGGAATTTAATAACACAAAGAAAGAGACAGAAATAAGTTCATGTTTGACCGAATTTGGTCTTCAATTTAATTTTTTTGTGGCTAGCAGCTAAATCAGGCAAGGTTCCCCTTTTCCTGTTTGTTAACATTTCAACTGGTGACTAAAGCGTAGCTCTCCATCTCGCAGCTATACAGACACTTCATGAACCTTGACCTTCCACACACTCCCAGGTTCTCCTACCGGACAGCGGCGGTCCCAGCAGCCCCGTGACGCTCTCCAGCAGCTGGGCCAGCCCCAGCGCGCCCGCCATGCGCTCCATGCCCACGATCTCGGGCACCACGGTGAACACCTGAGAGGTCAGGGCCCCCGAGGAGAAGCCGTAGAGGAGGCCGACGGCCAGGGCGGCCGGGTAGGACCCCGCCACGGCGCCCAGGGGCAGCAGCATCATGAACACGCCGGTCAGCGCCGTCCAGAAGCTCAGCAGGTGCACCAGGCGCACAAGGCCCAGGTCCGTGAACCAGCCGGACCCCACGCGGCCCGCGATGTCGGCGCCGGCCACGGCCGACATGATGAACGCCGCCTGGTACTCGGAGAAGCCCTCCTGCCGGTTGTGGGCCACCAGGTGGAAGAAGGGCACGAAGTAGCCGGCGTTGAAGAAGCAGATGGCCAGGCAGTAGGTGGCGAAGGGCCTCTGGAGGAGCAGGGGCAGCTCCAGGTAGGAGGAGACCCGGCGCAGGAGGGACGGACGCGACGCCTTCTCTGGCTCCGTCTGGAGGTGGGAACACGCGTTTATCTCTAAATACCACACCGTCACACCCAGACACCCTATGCCTGGTTGGTGGACTTGTCTTTAATCCACCTTAAAGCTCAGAATCAGTTATACTGTATTTCAGTGCTTTTGCACTTATTGTACAAGGACTTTGATGACAGATGGATGACTAATGGATTTCTACCTATTACTAAGGCTTATTTTCACACAAGCTGAGTTCAAAATAGTTTAAAATCAGACTGCTTTATAAGAAGCCATCAGTTTGGTCTATAGAAAACTCCCAATTAACACGATTTCACAATTAACAGTTATTGGACCATTATATGTACATTGACAAATTCTCACAGTTAGCAACGGGTGCTAACCGATTCTTCGAAAAAAAACGAAAAAAAAAAACAGTTCTTCCGGTCAGTTAGCTGTCCTTTGCTCAAATGACGATCACAACGGGCCCTCTTCCCCCCCCCCACACCTTTCCCTGCTCCTTGGAGGTCCGCCGGGGCCGGACAAGCGCCCCGCAAGGCACTATGTTGAAGCTGAGCCCCCCCAGGATCAACAGCGCCCCCCGCCAGGTGTAGACGTCCACCAGCCACTGGAGGAGGGGGGAGAAGGCGAAGGAGGAGACGCCGATGCCCGAGAGCGCCAGCCCCAGCCCCAGCGAGGGCCGCTGCGTGAGGTTGGCAATGACCGTGGCCACCATGGGGGCAAAGACCATCGCCCAGCCCAGACCTAGAGCGAGGGGGGGGGCTCCAGTTACAGTACATGTTGGCAGTGGGTTGGAGGGTTGAATTACAGGAAAACAAGCTGCTGCCATATTTACTCTACACTTTACATGAAGCTGGTCTCTACGCAACACACCATATTGATAAAGCTTTCTTAAACCGAGGTTTGTCGGTGACAAACCAGATGGGGCCTCTTCTTCCAGAACATTCTTTAAAAAAACAATAATGCGTAGAGACCCTGTTATTAGCTGTGCTAATATCCCAGGGGGAAAGCCTGTTGCTAGCATTGCTGCTTCCAGCACTGCAGCTACGGCAACCGCACGGGGAATAGCAGTTCCAGTGCCATAGTCCCCATAGACACCACAGCAGCTAAACGCTGTGGTGGTGGTGGTGCGTGGTGGTGGTGAGAGAAGAGCAGCGGGGCTCTACCTGACACCACGCCCATGGTGAGGTAGAGATGCACGAGGCTGGTGGCCTCAGAGGCCAGAATGAGCCCCAGTCCGGCCAAGCAGCCCCCCGCCATCACCACCGGTCTGGTACCGTAGGCGCTGCACAGTGCCGTGCCCACCGGACCTAGGGGAGAGAGAGAGAGAGACACACACACAAATAATGGCCCCAAAAAACTGGCCCCAAATAGTATTTAGTAAAGAAAACTGCCAATTGTTCTCTATTCTTTTCTATTTGTCTCACACAAACAGGAGGGACAATAACAACAAAAACAACAACAACAGCCGCCGAGCGCTCACTGAAGAACTGCTGCGTGGCCACGCCTATGGACGTGATCCACGAGATGGCCTGCGCGCTCTCCTCGAAGTACGCCACGAGCTCCACGAACAGGATGCCGAAGCTGCGGATCACGCCGAACACCAGGGTGACGCAGACGAACAGGGAGCCCACCAGCAACCAGCCGTAGCCCCCGACCGGGACCCCTGCCGTCTGCCGGCCCGCTGCCTTGGGCCCCATCGCGACTAGAGGCCGAGAGAGAGAGGGAGAGAGAGAGAGAGAGAGAGAGAGAGAGAGAGAGAGAGAGAGAGAGAGAGAGAGAGAGAGAGAGAGAGAGAGAGAGCTATAATGGTGTTCAACCACTTCTGCGGACTGTAATCATTAACTAGTAAATGCTCGCGTCACGGCGGGAAATGTGGGTGAGTGGGTGAAAGTTGAAGCTTAGGAATGCGTGCCCATAAACGTGTTAAATTTATTCACATTAGTACGTTACCACACACACACACATAAGCTCCACCTCAAATCAATTCACATCGTTTCCTGTTCAATCTTACATAATGTGCAGAAAAAAGATAAAATAACTCTTTTACAGTTTTACACTTTCCACATGTTCACGTTGGCTAAGTGTAGGGCCGTTGAAATCAAGAATTCAAACTAACTACTCAGTTACTGCTGGTTTAACAAGCTTTCCTCCATTTGTTCCTTTACTACACAGCAACACAAGCCCTGTCAGACTGCTCATGTCAGGTCTGCACTTAGAGCTGGTGCAGCAGGACGTGTGTTTTGGAGTGTCTGCCAATTTAGCCTACAGCGTGATGACATAATGCAGTCAGGAGTGAAAACTAAAAACATTCAAATCCTTGTTGGAGAGCATGGGATGTTCTGTTGTAAACCTGTTGTAATGTAACAATGTGGGGGAAATAGTGGAAATACTGTAAATAAACAGTAAATAATACCTTTCCCTACGTGCTGTAAAGATGGAATAACGACTGCGGGATTATAGACTTACCTGTCGGAGGAGAGATGGTCCCTTCACCAGATTACTGCGGTCCCTACAAACAGGACAGTCAAGTTAGGGAGTTCAGTCCGCTGTACTGTTAATATTTTAGTTGTGCTGAATGAACACGGCCAGGGTGGCGTTAAGCTATCTGATTTCCTAATCCTTTATTATCACTAGACGTGACTAGCCGTGACTAGACTAGCATTAATTCTCATTTACAACCACGGTACCCAGTACTGTTGTATTCCACACTTTGGCGATTCACACCTTAAAACATATTCTGTAGCAAGTTTTTTAACGCAAAAATAAGTTAAATTCAACAAAATAAAAACCATTAATGACGACGATAGCATTTGCAAACTGATTTGACTTAGGTACCCATTTCCCCTAGGTAACGTACTTGCTCATACCAAGGTGGTAAACTTCCCTGCTTCTATTACTGACGAGAGCACCTCGCAGTGCACCAAGCAACACTACCGGCTGACAGCGGGCTCGTGACTGTGTCAGCCAGACAGATACACGAATTTGATAAGAATCATCCTACCGTGGGTTAAAAAAAAAAAGAGGTGTATACGGATCAGCCAAAAGGCTGCCCCTGCTTCGTCAGTGCATTTTGTTTAGCAAGACAACGACATCGCCGTACTAGGTTCGTTATAGGCAAACACTCGCCCCCCCCCCTGCCTACTCATATAGTGCGGCTATGTAGCGTATACTGAGCCGGCAGATCAACCAATGGCTGCACACACTGAGAAACACTGTAAATGACGTAGCAACGTGCAAGTTCACGTGACGTCAGAACCGACCGGCGCCTGCGCAAAGCGTTCCTGTCGCGCACGTTCACCTGACACTAGCCAGTGAGATCAGATAAGCTCTCTGCTCAGGTACCGACAGTATTCCTCCCATTATTATTACAGCAAAATATACCGGGTTCTGCAAGGCCAGAAAAACTAAGAAAAAATTGATTTAATTACATGTATTGCAAATCATTTTACTCGGAGATGTAATGAAATTGGCTATTTAGAATATTTTTCTTATTGATCTGACTCAGTTTTAGCATGTACACTTTTTCCTTTTAATACGCTTCAAAAACACTTTCTGAGAAGTGGTGATTTCTTATTAAAACAGAAACAACGTGGAGCACTGTGAGACTGTAAAACTTGATGCATTTAATTTGGGTCAAACCCAGGAATATAGAAGGGGGGGGGGGGCAGCGAAGATTTGGAAAGTCCCCTTTCACTTCCAACGTTTGTCTGCTGAGCAAAGACAATGAGCGCAGCAACCACAGCTCATCAGAGAGCAGGAAAAAAGGAGATGACAGAGGGTGAGAGAGTTCAGCAGGGGTCTGTGCCCCCACCCCCACCAACTTTAGGAAGAACCAGGAAAAGTCCATGGTGCCGGGTGCCAGTATGTGCACCACATAATTGGGCTGCGCCGGATACAGGTGCACTGAGCTTCATTGTTTCCACTGCAATAGCCAGAAACAAAACAAAAACCTAAAAAAAAAAATGGCAACCACTTTTGTTTCTAAAGCAAAGACGTGATTGATGGGTTTGAACACGTAAGCTAATGACAGGAAGGAAGTCTCGGGAGGAGAGGAGAAATGTAAGAGTAAAAGATGAGACAGGTTGCATAGGGTATACAATGCTAAAGCTGCCGTAACTACATAAAAAATACATTATGTCAGGGCAATGAGCGCTATAGGTGCACACAGACTGTGTTTTGAGATAGACAGACCAAACGTTGCTTAAATTAGCCAATACATAAACACATACGGTACATCAGATAAGGTAAAGGACACAGCAGGGACAGATTTGCCAATTGATTTGAAAAGTGATTTTATTTACCTTGTATAAAACCATTCTTTGCCCAGCAAATAAAAGCCATACAAATTTAACATGACTGTTTTTACATTTTCAAAATTTATTACAGTGGCTGTGTCAATACTTGTCTCTGAAAATAATATTTTATTATTATTTTCTATTCATACAATAACAAAGTCCTTTGCCTGCTTGGACTAGGAAATACTGTTATTATTACACTAATCAGTACATATATTTTTAAATATGAAGCAATATATAAATACTTCAAAACAAATCTCCTCTATCGATTTTTTTAATGTATTCAACAGCATGCAGGCCCCAGGCCTTGAGGTTTATAAAATATTAGTTAAATAAACACTTGACAACAGTCAACGCCTTAAGCCTAATAATTGATTATTTTCTCTCTGAATGAAAATGACATAACAGTCTTTCTAGCTGCTAATCATTGCAAAATGTAGTAAAGTAAAAAGTCAGTTTATACTTTTCATTACCATCATTAAAGAACAATCACCTTTACTTGCTCTATCCATTGATAAAATCCTCTCCCTCACAAACTTTCCATTTGACCCCTTTCAGACAAACAGTATTTCACCTGCCTCTCTTCTTTCTCTCTCTCTTTCCGTTCTTTCTCTCGCGTCACCAACCCTCAAAAACACATTCTGTAACTCCATTATAGAAAAATGGTCTTTTCTCATTCATAGCACATGTCCCTCCACTAACATGTATTTGAATGGTCAGTAATACAATACTAATCTATGTGTGTGGAAACACAGCTAGGAAGCAGATCCAAATGATTTCACCTTTGAGTCGAAGTTGAGGATAAACTGTCTCAGGAGGCTACCTGCACTTGACCAATCAGAACCCAATCTCACGTCAAGAGATACATTCAGAGCCACCGGAGTGATTCCGAACTACTACCATAGCAACACATCTCGAGTGGCGGCCATGTTGCCACGAGGCTGGGGGGGGGGTCTTCTCAGCAGGCCTGCAGGATCTGCTGGTAGGGCTGAGCCCCCAGGACCTTGTAGCGGACCTTGGTGTTGGTGATGGCCCCGTGCTTCTGTCGCAGGTGGAGACGCAACTGGCTCTTGTGGCGGAAGTGGACGTCACACTTGTCGCACTGGGGGGGGACAGTGGGGGGGGGGGGGTCGAGCGGTCAGTGGGGCTCGGAGAGACACAAGCGCTACCGTTTCATTGTTGTACACTGTACCGGTGCTGTGTGCATGCAGTGTATGCTAATCCCTATGACACAATGGAGGAGTGTCCCTTGATCACACCAGAGATGTGCCTCACCCTATCAAGCTCATGTCTAAATACACTGAATAGCTACAACACTACTAGTGTAGTGCAGTGGTTCTCAAACCGTGGGTCAGGGTCCCCCGCTGGGGTCGCAGGGTGCTTTTAGTTGGAGATGATGACTCATGACATTTGAAAAAGCAGAAATAATATTTTGTATTTTTTTCTCTTTTTTTTTTTTTTTAATGATTCACGTTTTTTTGTAGACCTACTGTAAATCATTATGCTAATAAATGAAGGTGGGTCTTTTTGAGGGCCACGGGTCAAAAGGTTAGAGAACCCCCTGACTAACACATGGCCAGGCAGTGTGTGTGTGTGTGCGCGTGTGTGTGTGTGAGAGAGACACTCACCGCGTACGGCTTCTCCCCAGTGTGGATGCGCAGGTGGCTCTTCAGGGTCTGCAGGTGGCGGAAGCGGGTGCCGCAGGTGTGGCAGGGGTACGGTTTCTCCCCCGTGTGGATCAGCACATGGGCCCTGAGGTGGGCCACCTGCCGCACGGACAAACGCACCCCTCGTCATCACAACAGAGAATATCAGAGGTGCACTCTGAGAGTATTTTATAATGCCCCCAAAACCCCACATTTCCAATGACCTTTCACCGATAACACTCAGGATTTAGGGGTGCCAGGGCACCACTGACCTCAGGACAGAGACAATACACAAACACACGCTTAGTTAGGGCCCCGTTACCTGAACAAAGCGCGCGCCGCACGTGTCACAGCGGTAAGGCTTCTCCCCCGAGTGGATACGAGAGTGAGTCTTCAAGTTGGCCGGTCGGTTGAACTGGGCACCGCAGACATCACAGCGATAGGGCCTGTCGCCTGGCAGGACGAGGGGGCAGATTAACCCTCAGATTTGAGAGGTATGTAGGTGGGACTGTTAACAGCTGCACGCATTGGGTTTAACTATACCGCACCTGCAATAGCCTTGGTTCCGACAAAGCCGCCAGGGTAACAGTATGGCATGCAATAGCCCTCACGCTTGATTGGTTGCGCGCTGCGGTGCATCGCCTCTGGTTCGGTGGAGCAGAGTCCGGGGGAAATTATGCACGATGACACTGAGGAATCAAGACAAAATGATTTATTATTAATAAGTTAATTACAGCTATTTCTACAAAATACATTTCAAATACCATGGACAGTGTACAATGTAATGTAAAGTTCGATTGACCTTAAGGTTCATATTTTTGCTGTTGACAGAATTATGAACTGTTCCCTACCTGTTCCCTCCTTTCGACTGGAAGGTTCCATTGGGTGTTCCACAGAGGGGGGTGGCCTTAGGGGAGGGGCTTGGCCAGAACCCTCGTAGCAGGAGGCCTGCCCCTGTCTGAAGTAAACAAATAAAACGTCCTTGTTATTAATATGTAGGGTCCAAGTGAATCAGCATGCGTTCATTCTATGGATCTTCTCAACTGCCATGTCTACATGCACACCTATCAATCTGACCAGGCACTTCTCCAAACCACGCCTCTGTGGTTGCTTTGGGGGTCACGCTCATCCTATCAGAGGTGGGTGTGCCCTGTCCCTCTGGCTCCTCCTCCTTCACCGTGGTAATGGCGCAGAGTGGGTTTAGGACGATGTACTTGTATTTTTTCCAATTACAAGCCTTAGGGTCTGGCTTGGGTTTAACAGCACCCTGGATAAAACAAACAAACAACATTCTTGTTCATTTATAAAGAATAAATTTAGTATTATATAAGTATTATATAAGTATTTATACTTTCAAGAGTGGAGGGGGGGCTTCTTAAAATGTTGCAGCCATACCATGGGGGGTTTAGAGAGGCTGCAGGTGTTGGACTCAGGGGGAGAGTTGGGCTGGAAGCTGGAGCGGGAGGGGCTGTCTGGAGACGGAGTGGGGGTGGCTGAGAGAGGCGAGTCCGGCTCCCGTTTCAGCTCCTGTGACCTAGGCTGACAGGTCGGGAAAGCCCCTGGCTGGAGAGAAAAACCCACCTCCCCGGGGGCCCTGGCAGAGAAACACAGGAAGCGGCGCGATAAGCTGGGCAAACAATCACACCGTCAAGAGACACACTCCTGGCTTCCAGCGCACACACACACACGTCACAACTACAGATGCGTCCACCCATGTTTGCACATACACACACACACACACACACACACACACACACACACACACACACAAACACACACATATATTTACAATTTTTAACATTGTATTTTATTTTCAGGTAATTTTCTAACTTTAACACACATCAGCTGAACAATAGCAGAATAGGACTAAATTTAAACAGTCATCATGGAAATGAACACAAAGAATACATAGTCCTTCCTGGCCTTTCCTCTTTCAACACGCTCTTCCTCTCACCTGGCTGCGGTTGCTGTCGGCTGGGCTGGGGCCGGGGGCATGGGTCGGGGGGCCGCGTTAGGCAGGTGCCCTCCCTGGGGGGCCACGGAGGCCACAGACACACTGGAGTCCAGCTCCAATCCAGGATGAGCTGCACTCATCTTCTCCCTGCTAGGAGACAAGGAAGCATCAGCCCGCGCTGCCAAGCCACTATGCACCTAAAGGGACACCCCGCACATTTGTGTCCAGAATTCCCCTCCCCGCGTGAAACAAGCCAACATGACCCGCCCACACCTGGGTGCTGAGTGGCCCACGCTCCTCTCTACCTTTCCCCCTACACCTCCGAACACAAACTGTGAGCAGGGGCGGAAATGTGTGCTACTATAACACAATTGTACCTTGTGTACCTTTAAAGCAATTCATTTTGAATATCCAGTGAAAGTTTCCAACTTAAAACATGATATCTACGTGGTCGTACAGTTTACGGTCATTCTTTTTTTAACGTATTAGCTTAGCCCCCCACCTGTGCATCTGTATGAAGGCGCGGCAGGTCTCGGCCACGTGGTCCATCTGGAGGTAGGTGGCCACGGCCAGCACCCCAGGGACGCTGCTGGGGGTCAGCGGGAGGCGGGAGGTGTACATGAAGTCCAGCAGCAGAGAGACGCTGGCCGGCTCCAGGGCGCCGGGGAGAGACACGGTCAGCAGCTGGTCACCGCCGCGGACGAGGCCGTAGAGAAGCACGCGGCGCGAGTAGAGAGAGTAGAAGAACCCGCTGGAGGACGGACGGAGAAAGGTTCAAGGTGGGGTGTGAAACTGCAATCAGTAGCCATATTGTGTCATGCAGGAAATAAGCCAAAATGGCGGGATGAGGATGATGACTGCTCCAAGTAGAAAACAGGAAAGAGGGTGATTAGCAGGGGGGAGAATAAAGAAGAGAAAACATTGCGAGCTGAGGACAGATGGATGGAGAGAGTGAAGGGGAGAAACAAAAACAGGATGGCAGAGATGAAGGGACAGTCATGAGTCAGTCAGAAACAGTAGAAATGGAGAGCAAAAGTTCACACTAGAACACTGGAACACTGTTGCTGGTTTCAGGGTAAACAAAATGCCAAATTGCTAATTGTTCTTGCTTTCTAGTGTTAACAGGGCAGCTAGCTAATTTGATCAAGGTAAATGTTATGGTCCATGTCCTTTACACCAACCTGCAGGCAACGAGTACGGCACAATGTGCCCTTAACTGAACCGTGCCCACGACCAGGGTGGCATCAGTCAGGATGTTCCGGTGCCGCAACTCATTCAGGTTTAGAAGGACGTCGTTGGAGTGCCGCATGAACTCCTTCACGTATCCCTCCGCCGGGGCTTCGGCCCGCAGCTCCCGCCTGCTGTCAGACCTGTGGGCTTCCACTGCCTCCATAATGCTTAGCTACAACAGAAAGGATAACATTCTGTCAATTCTGTCAATTCCTTCTGTAACACCAGAACCCCGCCCCTCTCTTATCTTAAACATCCATGTGTGAATCATTCAGTGGGTCTTTTAACCAAGCCATTTGTAGGCTATCTTGTAAATTAAATGTTGTATTTTGCATAAATTAGACCATGTTTATACTAGTTTAATTTAGCACTGATTTGGTAGAAGGTCATTGGAGACCTTTGGATAGACAGAAGTGTCCTGACCAACCTTTGTTTATTGAGTAGAATAAATATAGAGGAGTGTCCCAGACACATCTGTTAGGTGAGACCAGCTCCCTGCTCGTACCTATATGACAGAAAAAGGCATTTTGCATAAATATTGTTGAAAAGTATAGTTGAAAAAAGAGATACACAATGAGGAAAACTCCTAACAGAGATATAAACAGACATGAGGTGTCGCCATAGATACCCAGTTTAGATGTTATCTGGTCCCTTCACTCAACTTGGAGTAAAACATGTAATAAGATTTAGAGCATGCATTGTATGCAGTATAAATCCCCACAGAATAAAGGCAAAGCAATAACGCCCCTCATGAAGAAGTTCATAATGCCGCAAGGAATGATGTTTTTTCAGAAACCAAAAAAGAAATAAATAAAAACGGCCATAAAAACGCTCTCTAACTCACCCCGACCAGCAGGGACGAGAACTAATGTGCTCCTTGCTGACTTCAAACCTCCGCCGTCAGTTCACAACAACCTAAGACGTCTCTGTTACGGTTTAGTCACTGCCTCTGTCGGCTCCAGGTCAGACTGTGAGGGGTAGCCCAAAGGATGGGAGCTCTTTATAACGTTTCGCAGGAAGCTCGGATACGACCTCCTTCCTCTTTCCTCAATGGCCCACGCGTAGCCTGGAAGCAGGGCAGGAAAAGGCCTTAGGCCCAGACCCTAGGCTCCAAGTATTTTTAGTGGGCTATTAGTTTTTCTAACCGCACAGCACTGTGCAAGGTAATGGCAGGAAAGCGCGCCGTGTTTTTGTGCCACGTTGAACAAATATATATGTGAGGACCCGTGGGGCGGCTAGCTACGTGCCTGGCTCTCCAGGAGTGCGTCCAACTGAATCCCCCACCAACGCTTTCCTCCGTTCACCCTCTCCAGGACACAGGAAGCTATCTGAGAGGAAGCTGAAAGACTACCTACTTGTTAAATAAACAAACTATGACCCTAAATTGGACAGGTGCCACGTAGGGTTGTTCCTGTTCCCAACCACAACTCTATTTAACATTACACAACATTATTTAATTAAAGCTAGGAAAACATAGTGGCGGCCCCTTCTGGTCAGGGGACGCCACTGTATCTTTTTGAAAGCTGTCAAATTATTTTGAGATCCGGCCGGCAGACCTTTTATTTTGTTTCACTGTAGTTACAGAAATTATTAGGCTAGGCGTTATCACTGGAGGAGAGGCAGAGAGGGTCTTTTACAGTGCATTTTTGTGTATTTTCCCACCAGTGTACTGCCAGCACACAGATATACTGTATTGGCAAAATGTATTGGCAAATACAAGGGGTCTCATGTATGCTGGTTTCGCTGGCACTTCACTGGGTAAGACCATTAAACTATTAATAGTGGAACTACATAATTAGTTAGTTAATTAACTAACTAATAGCAGCTAAAAGCTTATATTTAACCATTTAAAAATATAATGTAAACTTGTGTGATTGCAGAAGTGACAGATATGAGTCAATGCAGATGGCTCAGTTCTGCAGCAACGGCCAGAACCTTTAGGCTGTATTGCTGACGTGTAGTGGAAATAAGATGGAGGAAGAAGGAATGGAATGGATTGCATTAAATCGAGAGGATACCCTTTACTGGTTGTGAAAAACAACCTCAACTCCCATAACTGATAGAAATGCAGCAGACAGATGTGCAGGAACTGACACGCACGCACGCACGCACGCGCGCGCACACACACACACACACACCTTTTCAATGCATCCTGCAAGGCTGCTTTGCGACATGTATAACACCGCCCGCGCAGGACATCCGTCAATAATAAAACCGTCCAGCCATACAGGAGACAAGGGCGGACAATATGGGGGTATGGGGAGAAGGGGTGAAAGGTCGCCGATAACTAAACAAACAAGCGGAACGTTACCCTCATCCTCAGGACGGCCTTGGGTTCACGGGGAATAAGACACGGGGCGGTCAATTAAGGGTGTTGAACAAGCGCACCATGAACTGTTTCCCTTACATCAAAGTATTTCCCAGAGGGAGACCTCTCACGGGCTGGAGCATGCAATTCCAGAGATAAGTGCCACTTGCAGATTCAACTGTAATTGGCATTTCCGGAAAAAAAAACTTGTTTTTTTTTTGCCACTATGAATGAAATGCATTACACATTAAGTTAAATCAGAGGAGCAGGAAATTAAATTACTATTACAGGGGGCAGGGTAGTAAAGTGGTCTAGGTGTTGCACTCCTAGCCAAAAGGTTGTGGTTTTCGAGCCCCAGAGTTGGCCTACCTGTAGGTATCCTTACACAAGAGGCCTAACCCCTATCTGCTCCATGTAATAGCACCATGTAATTGTAAGTCGCTTTGGATGGGTGATGGAATCCATGTGCTTGAATGCTGTATACAATGAAGTGCGGCAGACAAAATGACCATGTTTGGACTCCTTTGAAATGTGAATCGGAAGCAAAGTGTTCACCAGGGGTGTTGAGCGCGTGTGCACGTCCCTTGCGCTTTTTATTTGTTTGTGTGGGGGTCGGCTCAATTGTTGCTCCATGAAAGAAAAGAAAAAAAGAAGAAGAAGAAGGAAAACAGCGTTTAAGAAAACAGAGAGGGAGATGTGGGTCTCGGCTACTTCCAGGCATTGTGAGAAGAACGGATGAGTGGGGGTGGTGGGGGTGGGGGGCGGTTGAGAAAAAGTGTGAACATTTCTAAACAGGCTGAGCAATGGGCGGAAGCCATTGAGTGTGTCCCCTTGGCAGGGCTGGGCTAATCTAATAGGGGCTTCCTGCATTTCAGCCTTCCTATCAATGCCCATCAGCAAACCACTGCTGCTGTCGGTCGGTTCCATAGCGCTAGCGCCCCGCATTGGGACACAATTCATTCAAACTCTTTTCTGTCACAGCGACACCGGAGAGACGCCAGAGACGCCTCCGCACTTTGAAGTAACTTTGAAGGGCAAAGGTCAACTCTTGTCAACTTCTGAGGCTAAAGTAAAATCACATAACACTAAGCACTAATAAGCATCTCAGTCAATTGTAAAGGATCAAAATGTATTTGTTTACACACGGGGGCAATTCGGCCACTCTCCAGGACGGTAATACTGGCTAAATCTAAGGGCAGTGCCCTAATGTTGTTTGGTTTCCTGGTTGCTTGGACACAACTGAATATTGCTAATGCATGTGTCGAAGTTATGCTTTGACTCTGCGTTCAACAGCTGGTGCCACGGTGTTGACAACAGCGGGCCCTGCTTCAACAATAAAACAGATCCACATAAACAGTGTCTTCCTGCGATTGCAGAGGTTTGTGGACATATAAGGGCAAACACTATGGGAAGGAAATGGGAGGAGGAGGAGGGATATGTCCCAGAGACTAGCCTAGGTTTTTTGTCCTCCTGTGGCAAGGGCAGGAATCAATTAAGAAGAAAAAAAGTCCCTTTGATGAAGTATCTATGGAAAACGTGGGGGGTTTTCAATAGTGTGTTTCTACAGAGACGTGGAACAGCAGGGTATAGGGGTGAAGTACAGTTGACCTTTGTCTTCTGGGCCTCAAAATAACAAAGTGTGCAGAGAGACGGAGGAAATGGTTTCTTCCCTCTTCACTTGACCTACATGCCTGTCAGATAACCAGGAAATAATGTCTGTTAAGTGAGTACAACTAGCTTTAATGTCAATCACATAGCAGTAGTATGGCTTAGGGCCTAAAAGGGGGAAAGATTCATGGATGGTAAGGCAGAGACTGTTATATTTGATTGTAACATTAATCGTCTATCACAGTCATTCGGTAATTCTACTGAATTACTTTCCGTTAAGCAGAAAAAGCACTTGAATGCCCCCCTCCTATTATACATCCATCATGGATGATCCATGGTGCCATCCTGTCAGCAGCCAGCGCAGTTCATGACCGCAGACAGTCAGCTACGTCACACGTTAGGAATGCGGTGACGACTGCTGTTTGTGGTGAACCGAAGGCCCGTGACAAACTCAGGATCCGCGAGAAAGTAGGTTAAGTTAACGAAATCAAAGCTAACGCTAAAGAATTCAAGTGGTCCGGGAATAACTTGCTTCTGGATGTGTCAAGGAAGACGCGTTTTGTGTTCGTGTAGCGGATTTAGGTAACTGCGTGCGTCAGGCGTTTTCTATGTAGGCTATGCAAGTAGCCTATGCAAGTAGCCTGCAGCCTGGACACGAGCTCAACTCGGAGTTCTCTTATCAAATAAGAGTAGACAAACGTGTCATTAAAGTTAATTATTGCAATGTAGCCGTCATTATATACTCGTTAGATCGTGAGAGTTGTTTATTTGACATAGTTATGACGCAAGGACGGACAGATTTTGAATGGGTGTCGTACGTAAAGTGTTTCTTCTCCTACAGTATGGTTCTTTTTCGATGAGACTAGAGCAGTTCACAGAAGCAGTTTACAGTGTATATTTTAGGTGGCTGGTACATTTCGGCGTAGGGGGCAGTTTCGGCACGACGTGTGGAGCGGCAGATCGTTAGAAAATAAATGCTTAACGTTACTTCTCTACATAAATGTTTGCTTTCACACGGTAACGTGAAATCCTGCAGCTTCCTGCACAGTGGTGTATTGTAGGTAACCACACTGGCACTATGCCAACCCAATGGGCCGCATATCGCTTCGTTGTTTTCACAATGGTCTTTTTTCTTTTTCTTTTTTTAGATGGGATTGAAGGGAAGAGGAGCCACAACAAAGCAGTGAAAGGTAGGAAATGTTTTAATGTCTAATATTTCTTCCTGACCATGTCTTTTATGCTAGCCAATTGAGGAAGTGTATTCAATCCACGTTGACCCTACACTTTGAAACTGTACGTTGCTACTAAGAGAAAAGGCTATATTACACAGTCAAATGTATGTTCCCTGCTTTGCAAATCACATCAACCTTTGCAAATAGCTTTTAATCACAGACTGATAAAAGCGATGTGCTTAATATCCTTACCCGTCAATCCTCGGATTTTAATGTGCGCTCAGACGGATTTAGGACAGGTTTAAATGAGGTCGATGGTGGAGCTGCTGTCTAAGCATTGTTTTGCGTCGTTATTTGAATAACGGCAGTTAAATCCATGACACTGAAACTTAGAGGTCTAGTGATAACTACTACTATATAACTGAGGACTTTAAATAAATTAATATTAACTATAATCATTTGATTTTTCATTGGATATGCAACCCTCTCACCCAACATTATAATCCTCTTACGACGAACATAAACATTGTTCCAGTTTCAAGAGCCACATGCAATCAATTTAAGTGGGCTACCAGTTTACGAATGCTGATTTGCTGTAGCATGCAAACAAAATGTTGGTCTGCGCTGTCCAAACCACTTTGTGACCTTCTGGCAAGATAAACGACAATTTTTTCGAATGCTTGTGAGCATTTAATATGGTCAGTGTCTTTGCAGTGTCTCGGTCAACAGCTGAAGCTCTCCTGTGTACGGCAGCGTTATTTATCCCCAAGAGGATGTGTGATATATTGTTATGAGCCAGGTGTGTCTGTACAGACGCATATTACACAATGTTTCCTGTCTTGTTTTTGTTTCCAACTCAAATGGAAATCATTGGTACTGAACTGTAAACAGCCAGGGACAATTACTATTGTGGTAGATGGCTGGCAAGGTGGGAATACAAAATTGCATGTGTGTGTGTGTGTCTAAGATATCTCTTAGACGTTTGTTTGTGTCTCAATGCATAAACAAACACACACTTGTTTTAGAGCCTCGTGTAAGGCAGCTGGAAAGTCCTGTTCCTTGGGGAATAGCTAGTCTCTTCCTGCAAGTCGACTATTGTTACATCTTTGTGTCTGAGTTGCCATGGGAAACAGAAGAAAAGCTTCTTTCGTTTTCCATTGGTTACCGAAAACATAAACGCCCAGCGGCTGCAGCGTGTTTTCATGCAGATTTGGGCGGAAGTTGAAAATGGATCTATGCTGAATGGGTCATTCACAGAAGATATGGAAGCTAGTGTGATGATGTTTGCATCTATAGCTTCTGAGACTTCAGGGTATTACCATAATGTAACTTCTACAGCTTTCTCATAGATTAGTGTTGAATGTTTGTTTTTATATCAGTAAGATATATCTGGTTCTTTCCGTTTTAAGGTCCTTTATCACAGAGAAATACCATTATCCTACTCTATGTAGTGTTTAAATGCGCAATACCTGAGCAGAATTATTGTTTTGCCTTAAATCACATTGGAATCCCTCTTTTCAGAGAAACTACTACTGAGCAACTCTCATCACCATTGTGTTTAAACACAAATCCCATTGGACAAGGCACAGGTGCATATGTCAATGCCCTGTGTATATGCAACACTGACCTGTCTTCACTCTGCCCTGCCACCTTGTGGCTAAATGAATGCACACCACCCCATTAATTTTAATAGGAGTCATCACTGCTACCTAAAGACTAAAGCACTTCCATTTGTCCCGCTGACCTAGAAGCCTGCCATGTCTGGCCCTACGTGGCTGCCTCCGAGAACACTAGACAGCCCAGAGCGAGCCGTGCCCCAGATGTCCCACTCCGGGGGGGCCATCTATCGAGCCCCAAACAAGAAGGGCGTATCTGACCCCCGGCCTAATTATGGTCTGTATGACCACAATGGAGGGCCAGGGAGTGGAGGGGGAGGGATGACCAACAGGTACCTGGTCACCGGACACACAGGTACGAATGTAAAACAAATCCATCTGATGTTTACATACCTAAACATATCCCATTATTGTTTAGAATAGGACATCTCGAATATTCCATATGTCAATATTATATTTTGCCTAAAGTATACGTTTTTGTTTTTTTTTCAAGCCAAAACGATTGTAGTTTTAATTTTTTTACCTTACAGGCTGCCCAGCCATGCAAAATGTGATCTGTTCACTTCCATTTTGAGTTAATGCTTTTTTTTAATTGGTATATGTTTGAGTCATAGGTACTTGAGTGTTTGACAAACAGTTTTCATGTCCATGTCCAAAAGGTGGGCCCATGCATCATCCTTCCAGCGACCACTATTACCCTCCGCCTCAAGGACGCAAAGAAGATCGCAGTTGGAGTCCTCACATGGACAGCTATGAGCCAATGGTACTATAGCCAGTTGGGATGTCATTTCCCCTGTAAATATACACATTAGGTCAATATAATTGTCTTCTGGTAGTATTTTAAATATCAGCATTGGGAAATGGCACCTCTACACAAAGGTACTCTCTCCCAGAACCCTGAATTTATTCCCCTGCTCACTGTTGTTGTCTTAATTTGGAACCAGAACAAGGTTTTTGTAATGCTTGTTTCAACCACAACCACCGCAAAACAAATTGAAATCATTTGGGGGGGGGGGGCCGGGATGTCTTGGGGGCTGGGCATTGGGCACCCACCCAGAAGGGG
>JAOEHI010029606.1:0-16827 GCA_025447815.1 Percopsis transmontana | reverse complement strand
CCCCCCCCCCAACCCAACACACAAACCCACCACCCCACCCCCCCCGGGGGGGGGGGGCCACGTCTTATATTCGGACCAATACGGTATATGCAAGTTTTGCATTGTAACTTCAACTAACTTCAAACAAACTTCTAATCAGCCAAATAACTTCAGAGGTAAAAGATTTTCTCTGTTTACAGACAGGACAGGAAGGAAGTAGCACTTCTGGGTCACTGAAAAAGGCTCATATGGGTTTCTGACACAGGTAACATAATATTGCAATGACATTTATGAGGCAGTGTAAAAAGAATATTTAGTAATTGTATTGTTTACCGTTTGTTTATTTAGCCAAATATTAGAAAAAGGCTTGGATAAAATACATTTGACACTGAGTTTTATATCTAACCTTTCAGAGTCTTTGTTGGGGTACGACCGTGCCAGCGGGGACACGGCGTGACCCAGGACTGTGTAGGCGTAGTCAAACACATTCTTCACGTGCATTGCTCCGTAGGAACTCCTACCAACATCGTTACCTACGCAACACAGAGACACGCTGGTTAGGGCATTTCATTAGTGTCACATTTGTTGGTTTGGGAAGGAGTCTCCCAGCCGAAAGGTACAGGATTCTATACCCTGAAGCTTGCAGCTTCATTTTAAATACACTGGGAAGAGTTACACGATGGCAAGCAGACGAAGTGAGACCTTCCCCCTTCCCCACACACACACACACACACACACCTGGTAGGAGAGGGTCCTCTATGCAGAGCATGGACGGCCTGTATCCGTTGGTCATGGCTTTCATGATCTCCTCCTTGGCCATGTACGCCCCTCCGTTCTTGATGCGGATCCCAGTCTTCAGGTAGTTGAAGTGGCGTCCGTACAGCTCAAAGAACTCAATCAGCAGGACACCCAGGTTCTCGTTGGGGTTCCTGGCGTCGATACGGGGGTGCAGCTGAAAGGAGGAGGAGGAGCAGGGTTACAAGGCAGGCGGAAGGAACGGAGCAGGCTTTAGTGGGGATGCCATATATACTGTCAGAATACACTGGGCCATAGACACCAATGTGTGGGCGCGTGCGTGCGTAAATGGCACCTGTAGGAAGCTGATGACCATGAGAATGAGGCTGTAGGAGCTGATGCCTCCAGTGAAGACTTCATTCAGGTCCCTCTGCAGCAAGAACTGCTTCAGCACAAAGATCAGGTAGGGAAGCACAGGGTACTTCTGAGAACAGACCGGAGATGGAGACACATGGAGAGAGACAGAGAGAATGAGGATAAAGTCAGTCCGATTTTAGGGTCAAGTTAAATAAATAGGCGGCAGGCAGAATTCAATAAAGTGGGAAAATTCTATTACATTTAAATAAAAATTAACAATAATTTCAATTTATATGACTGTCTAGAATGTCTAAAGGGACTTCTAGATTCAATATGAATGTTGGCCTACATTTGATGAGAGAGCTCCAGTCATCCAAACAGTTTTGAGGATGGGAATAACTTATCTGTCTCAGTTTCTCAATCTGCCTTTGTCTTGTTTGGGCTGCACTTTTTTTCCCCTTCTATAAAAAAGGGTAGGATGGGTTCACCTGAGCCCAGGTCAACAACACGTCACGTCTGGAAATGGAACATTACAAGCGCGTTTCTTTTTGGGCTTTGAAGAGGGTGGATAACCTACCTAGGTTATGCCCCAAGATGCCAAAGGAGTTTAGCATTACATGTCCTGGCAAGCCTTTTTAAATATGCGTTTAAAGCACCATTCTAACTGGATTCATCTTACCGTGGGAAGCCCTGTAATGTTATTTAAAAAAACACACTAAGTAAATCCAGAGGCCTATTGTCACATCACTCTACATAACTTGGATGGAAACGGTCCTTAGTTGCGCTTCAACGCAGACGATGTTAGGTTATAGTTATTCGATTATAAATAATTTAAAATGTGGTATTATTACTGTTACACTCATTTTCCCCTCAGAGGAACAAAAGCTCCATTGTCAACAATTCATCTCACGTTACGGCCCAAATGCTGGCATACAAGAGATCATTTTGTCTTCCCAGATTTTGTTTCATCTTGTAATCGTTCTCCACAATGTGCTGTTTGATGCCATTGTGCTGAAGTCAAAAGTCTTGCTACTGCTTCTAGTAAGCAATTTCAGCATGTTCCCTACATTGTTATGACCCTGTTATGACCCTCTTCCAGCCCCCAAAACACGTATTGCATCATTACATTACAAAGGTTTAAACTAGATTGCCACCATTAGCCGAAGTAAAAGTGAGTAATTTGTTTTGGGAGATTTTACTTTCCCATAGATTCCTAATGGATTAAACAGAACAGATTTTATTAGTAATATAAACAACGCTAAAGTAATTCCCCTTTGTTAAAAAACAGTCTGATGCAATATGTGATAATCGGGTGACGGGACGCAATGTCGGCATGCCATCACACGAGCCAGAGATTACCTGCAACAGCAAGACTGTGCCTTAGCCCCAGATTTACCGTTGTCTAGTCACCGTTCCTACTGACAGTAGACCCGTCAGGCTGCTACCATGTATTCCCATATGTACCTTGTCCTAAAAACACCACACAGCATCATCCTCATCAACAACCTCGCCCTCCATTTCCTTGGTTTGCTGGAACATTAGCACCTGAAACTCCCTTTATCCCAATATAACCTAAATGACTAAAGCAGAGAACCAACTTGCACTGGAATGTTGCCAGATACGTGAAGAAGGAAAAGATTACGCCTCTATAGAAGTTTGTCACAGCAAGGTCTTCCACAACACACACACACACACAAAGTTGAACTGAGGCAGTGTTACTCAGATTGTTCATTCAGATAAAGAGACAAGCCAATACAAGACTGGAAATTGTATTGGCTCTGAAAAACTACACAGGCTTCTCACACTTAGAATTCCCAAAGTCATGCGTTTGCGCTTTTCAATTTAAAAAAAAAGGGAAGGTTAAACAATTAGTCAACTATTGATGACTAATCACGCCCCCTGTTTTACTTATTCAGAAATTCTTTTCATTTTTTGGCAGCAGTCTTCTTTTAGAATTTTATAGCATTGCTAATAAAAGCCAATGTGGTGTAAACCCATTTCTCTCTCAACCATATACAGGCCAGCCTTTATATTCCTAGCTGAAGTATTTTTTTTTTCCCAGAAAACGTAATACAATTATTTAAATTGGCTTCCATGCCACTTCGACAGGAACAGATTTATAATCCATGCACTAAAATATGCTACTAGTATGCACACAATCAATCCATTTTTTATTTGTATAAATGTCCTCAGAAGGGGCTTGACAGATAACAAATTAAAAAGGAGCAGGGTATATTTACTGGCCAGAGGGGGGAGAGCAGGGGCAGGTCCCCACCTATACCACATACACAACAGTGGGGCATGTGTGCACGTGCGTGCACGCATCCAATCGAGCTTCCCTGATGTGCATCTGAATATGGCACTGCGAGTTCACAGGAAGTAGTTCCTCTCAGACAATGCATTTCATGACGACTGGAGTGAGTACACTTACTGTGCTCAGGTATTGTGCATGTACCAGACTACCAGACCTTGTACCAACACTGTAAGACAGGCAAGGGAAAAGCTCCATCCTTCCCTTATAAAATGTGGCATTTTCTGCAACACTATTGCTAGTATTATACTTTTCTTTTTTCGGTATTATCGTTATTGGTTTGAACCTCCCTTTGCGTTGTTTGCCGATAAGTTGTGTTTGGCCCCTAGGTCCTAAAATGTACAATATTTTGGCTCTATATATGAAACCCAATATAGAAGCTTATATCCAGTTGATACATAAAAAAAAGAAAAGAGCTAAATCTGATATAACACTCATCCACATGATGAATGCTGGCCTGATGGGATGGCAACACGGACATTTAAACAACACGGGTCACAAAGTCCCCTCTCACCTTAAGATAGTCTTTTATGAAGCAGGCCGCCTTGACGCCAGTCTCCACGTTGAAGCTGATGTCCACCTTCACCTCTGTCTCCTGGTCGGTCAGCTTGATGATTGGCACCTGGAGGAAAATGTAAGGTGGTGCGAGTCCCGTTAATGTACTAGCCTTTCTATTGATGCTTCAATTAAAAAAAATACATTGTCTATTGCAGATAATGCGTTTTAAAGGGTAAATCAACTCTGTTGTGTCAACATCTGCTTGGTGAAACTTCACCAAGCAGATCAATTGATCAAAATCACATCAAAATTAGATTAGTACATTTTCACATACAAGGAATGCGATTTGGTGATGATGTGACATTGTAATAAACAGAGCAGCAACAAACATTTCAAACTTAATGAGTGTGTACATAAATGTGAGTGTCTAAGTAAATATAAATCAGTCAAACTCATTTACAAGGGTGTTGTCTAAATGTGGCAATAGAAATACAAAAACATGAAAAAAAGGGGTAAATCAACGAGCAAGTAATATCTAAAAATTGTTATTCTGATTCTTACTGAAGTGGAGCTAGAGGCACAACATGACTGACAGTCACCAAATAGATGTTGGCTTTAACAGCGATTTCCTGCCTCGAGTGATTTAGTGTTGAGCTACCTTTCAAGCTCTTCAAGCACACAGTGAGCCCATGTCAAAAAACAAAAAACAAACATGCAACACCAAACGGCAGCAAAGTGAATATAACGTGTTCACAGTTTAAGATTGTAGTTTACACCGGACACGTTATGGGCACTGACGCAAACCTGCATTTCGCCCACACGTTTGTGAAAGCTACGCGTATTGCCCATAGAAAGCGGCCCAAACGTCAAAGCTACGAATTTCCCTGCCCGTGTGTGACGGCAGCCAGCGCCGACAAGCTAATCCCCTAACATGGGCTCTGAGGGGAGTGGCCGACCGTTTGCAGTAAACACAGCGTAATGCTGCGGGAGGCAACAACTCACCGTAGCCTTGTCCAGCACTTTGATAGAGAAGGGTTCCGCCACGTTGTGTTTCCGTAGTGCCTGTTCCAGCTCCTGCAGCGGGGGGCGCTCCCACTTCCCAAACACCACCAAGTCAATGTCACTGAGAGCAGAGTGACATTTCTAAGAACACTGGGCGGGCGGCCATAAACCTTTAGATTAAAGGCTCATTTAATGTACATAACAGAAAGAGTAGGTCTTACCTTGTCGGAAGGTAGAGCCCTGTGCTGAAGCTGCCAAATATCTGGACCTGTAAAAGACAGAATAAACATTTGTTAAAATAGTGTAGTGATGACTACAAACTTCTCTTGTTCAATTACAACTAAAATCCCAACAGGAAGCCGTAATGACAATAAAAAAATAAAAGGGGTATCACACTGTTCTTGCCCCAAATATCATGTGCAACTTTAGGAAAAACCTAAGTAGTTGTGCTTGTGAACAACTGAAACCACCAACCAACCAACCAAAGACACATGACATGATAAAGACCAGGGTTCCCCAAGCCTCTCCCAGAGAAGCCCTTGTCCTGCATGTTTTAGATCTCTCCCTGCTCCAACACAGCTGATTCAAATGATCAGCTTTGTTATTGCTTCAGCTTCAGGAGTCCATTATGAGTTGATAATTTGAATCAGCTGTGCTGAAGCATGGAGAGATCTAAGATATGCAGGACAATGGCTTCTCCAGGAGAGGGTTGGGATATGCTTTTACACCAAGCACGACACATCGAGGTGAAATTATTTTAATGTATTTAATAAATGACACCATACACACACACACGCGCGAAAGTTTGCAATGCGAAAATGCGTCAAGGTAAATTTTTAATACCTCCGCCCAGCGATGAAATGGTTGAACTAATCACAATGAACCATTGATGGCACATGACCATAGCGGCATCACCCATTGTTTACATTCGGCAGCAGCTAAAGGCCAAAAAGTCTACAGAACTAAGAAAACATATGGGAAAGCATCCTCGGATATAATTTTAGTAAGTTAACATCTGACAGTTTTCTTAATATTAACGAGATTGCGTTAGCATTACAAGGCACGCTACTAGCCCACATAGCGGTCTCCAAGACATATTTGAACTGGGTCACCGTCATCTGGACATTCTGCAGCTCCTTGACAAGATAGTGGCACTCCCATGGATATTTTTTTTTTAATTTAGCATCATTGCTGGATTATTATTTGTTCAGTTAGTCCACCCTTGTCTTGCCCTTTTTCATCGCAAGCGTGGAACTCTCCTGGAATTATGTATGAAGATTAGATATGTCGCGTCAAGATGGTTTTGTGCCATTTATTCGTAACGCACTTGGTGAAAAAGGCCCTTAGCTGGCAATATACAGAATATTTATCTCTTGGCTGTGGTAAAACAGTAAAACAGAGTATGTGTGTGTCTTACGTCTGCAGTGGGCCATAGCTCCTTGATGACCATCTCTATCCTATTAACAACCTCCTTCCTCATCGCTGCCTCCTCAGGACGAGGAGACATGAAGTTGTAGAAGTCCACCACCTCCTCATGGAGTCTGAACCGAGAGAATGGACAGAAAGGTTTTTATTTCATTTTATTTTATTTATTCTCTCACATATCTACATATCTAGCTCTGTGTCACTGCTCTAACAGAATGCTTTCACTCAGGATAACTACCGTGTGGCCTTTTCAGAAAATGTACCGATTGTAAGTCGCTTTGGATAATTGACACAAGAAATTTTCAAAAGTGTTACCCCAATTACATTATACATACCAACGCCGCACCAACATGGGGACTACAACAGCGTTTTACTACACTGCAAGAATTTTACGGTGTTCTTTATTGCTCATCTCAGGGTCAGTCTCTCTTAGCAATGTTGAGAATATACACTAGCGTTCAAAAGTTTGGGGTCACTTAATGTCCTTGTTTTCAAAGGAAAATATACTTTTTTTTGTCCATTAAAATAACATCAAATTGATTTAAAAAATTTTTTAAATAAAAACAGTGTAGACATTGTTAATGTTGTAAATTACTATTGCAGCTGAAAACGGCTGATTTTAATGTAATATCTACATAAGAGTACAGAGCTCCATTTTCAGCAACTTTCACGCCTATGTTCTAATGGCACGTTGTGTGGCAATTTCTCACATGGAATAGCCTTAATTTCTCTGAACAAGAATAGCCTGACAAGTTTCAGAAGAAATTTTTGTTTCTGGCCATTTTGAGCCTGTAATCAAAGCCACAAATTCTGATGCTCCAGTTATTCAACTAGTCTAAAGAAGGCCAGTTTTATTGCTTCTTTAATCAGCACAACAGTTTTCAGATGTGCTAACATAATGGTTTTCTAATGATCAATTTGCCTTTTTAAATGATAAACTTGGATTAGCCGACACAACGTGCCATTGGAACACAGGAGTGATGGTACAATAATAATGTACAACATTAACAATGTCTACAGTGCATTTCTGATCAATTTGATCAACACACCAACACCAACACACGGACATTTCTAAGTGGCCCCAAGCTTTTAAACGGCCGGCAAAAATGTGGCATTGTGCACGCAGACAGAACGAGTGCTCATGAAGAGTGAAAAACATGGGGTTAACAGCACAGGATAGGACGGGAGTCACAGGCATCACTGCTATTAATGAAATGCCTTTGTGGACAAAAGCATAGCCCGCACAAACACTTCTGACCAGATAAAATGCCTGGGAACAGTGGATCTCTGTCGCAGCCCGTGGGCGCTCGTTTCTCAGGGAATGCACACACACCACGATGGCAGAGTGAAACGCAGGACAGGGAGCCTGTCACAATCAATTACCAGGGCCCTGGAGGAAGTGCAGCCCGCCCATGTGCCCACTGCGTGGTGAAGACACGGCCAGTCTCCAAGCCAGGCCAGGCTTTTATGTTGCCAGGCGTGTTCTACTGACCAAGGTTATAGTTAGTGATAGGCCACTCCCACAGTAAATTGCAGGACTACCAAACCACAACAGTCTTATTTACAATTGTGGGAGCTCCTAAAAGGACATTGAACTTCTGTTACACCCATGACTCTGTAGCTACCTTACCTCAATGTTAATTCCTCCCACTGACGTTCGCCATAATCAATCTCTAGCTTGTGGTAGAGTTTTGTAACAAAAACTAGCATCCCCATTCACTTTCATAGTTTCTCAAAAACATACTACTTCTAATGTGTCTGCAAAGTAGATCCTTACTGTTTATGTATTCTCAAGTTACATTGATTTGCGTTCCGAGTTCAAACCTTTGTTTAATTAAACAAAGGTTTTAATTTGTGTCAAACATCAGCTGGATAACTAAATATTAGAGTAACAGTTTAACAAAAGTGCAATAGTCCTTTAGACAACATATACCGTTAAATTTCATATAATCGCTACGGCTCTATCTATCTATACACACACAGATATATCACTGATTCGGAGAGAGCAATGTGGGGAAGTTCAAAGCAACCAGGATGTCCCCTAATTCAAACACACTGAACTAACTGAGGACCAGATACGATAGTGTAAATTTGTGCTCTTCTGCAAATAATTAAACAATGTCATAAAGCCAGGCAAATGCAGAACTTATTAGGGTGTCACACACAGACTATTTTCTATACAAGTACTAAAATCCTGCACAGTATTCCTAGATGGGTGCAACCATCCATTACAAATATAGTTCATATACCACATTTGGATCGGCTAATGAAAGAGCTTCTTCCAGAGCTTCTTCCAAAGCATAATAACTAAAACTTTATGTTGTATACATTTGGTGAACCTGATAAGATGTTTATCTTATAGGACTAAATACAAATTGTTTCCAGGCACAAAGTAAATTACAATACGTCAATAACAGGGAAATATCTGTCCCATCCCCAGTGTGTCCCATCCAGTTCATTCTACAAGTGCTCCTTGTAGAATGAACTGGAAAAGATAAAAGTTGACTGGGGTTCAACCCTGTATGACTTATTGGTTGTAAAAGCACATAATGTAAAAATACCTAATTTAATCTACAGTCTCAGCTATGGTAGACGAACATATTCAGCAGTCTAAGAGCCCAACTGAATCAAACTAGACATTTAGTGAAGTAGTCGACTTTGTGGATATAACAGTAAAGGGTAGGCTACGTAGCCTGTGGCAGGAACACACTCACATTAATCGCTGTAGCAGCTATCTTTTTAGAATTAGAATGCTGTAGCCAATAGTCATCTTGAATCTAATCTCACACTGGCAGATTCAAAATTTTACGCAATAATCATTTTTGTAAATGCTTTACTACGCGTGAACGTATCAATATAACCAGGAATGCTCTCGTGTAAACAGCTAGTTACTTAACCCAACGTTTCTTCCAAGTAAGCTGTTACTCAACCCTATGGTATCACGAGCTTTTGCCAACGGTAGCTTTCTTACATTAGGAAACTGAATCTTACCAGTGAGGTTTGCCGTTACTAGGCTAGTGGCTAACATTAGCTTGATAGCGAGCTAGCAATGACGCCTATCGTGCCGAAATTGTTGCCCCACCAGATTCGTGCCGATGCCTACAAAATGTACTGCTAGCAACTCCGTCAGCATGATTAGTGACGGTATACTATAGTGTAATGTGACTGAGCGCCTTGTTTTCCTTTTGTGTCGTTTTCATTATTCAAGCTTAGTTTGTTAGATCATCATACTCTTGCTTAGAATATGTCTCCTTTTGACGAGAAAGCTCTAGTTCTCTCTCGTCAAAAAAGCGCTGTACTAAAGGCAATGTCGCCGGGGGGAACAATTTCACCACGACAGCCCCAACTCCAAATCTAGTCAGGATTCAATTTCTAGATACATGTGTATGTATACGAGGGCTTCTATCCACTCCTGCGCACGTTAATTTATTGGTTTTATTTTCCCTATTTCGTCTTTCTTATGCAGTACTATAGTGGGAAAAACCTTAAACCTTCCAAATCAAACAGGACCTTATGACAGGAATGAATAATTGCTTTGCTCATTATGAGCAGCTAACATTGGCCTCCTCTTAATTCCATAATTCTGAATTCTTAATCATCACAATCATCCCCTCACCCAAGAACTCCAGGGTTGTATGTCCTCGTCTTCCACGGCGTCCAAGTGCTGGTATAATTACCATTAGTGCAGTTTGAAAGCAAGTAATTCATCCCATAAGTGCTCGCCTTGTTGTCACTTTTCCTCCGGCCCGGATGGTGACTGTGGTGATTTAGGGGTCCAGAGGGGATCTGGTACCTCTTCACACAGATGTGTTGTAAATTAAAAGGTGTGTGCTCCTGCGGATGACGGTGATAATGGTTGACATTGTTGTGCATGCTGTCGCTGAAGTTAAAGAGCAGATTGGCACCTCCAGCGTTTTTATTCATATTCCCACTTACATTCCCACTGATAGTCCTCTCTGATGAGCAGTTTGAGGATAGATTGTCCGTCACGGATTCCTGCGACGACGTAGGGGAAACAGAGCCCATCTTTTGGGATATTTTACCCTCACCCAGATCTGCCGTGACACAGTTACTGTTCACGTTTACCGGGGTCACACAGCTCGGTCCATTTTCGTTTCCCAATGGGGAGATCGCAGTCCCGTTAATACTGGTGCTGTTCATGATGCTATGATGGCTGCTCAGCCCATTACTGCTGCAAAAGGTTTTACCAGGTGCCACAGCCGAAACATTTTTATAAGGGTCCAATGTAGGATAATTCACGCATTGATTGTAGTTCGGAATGTGATGTTGAGTCCGTAGAGAAGCCTTCCAGACTTCCATCCACAAGGCGTTTGCAGGACCTTTCTGTTCGGGCTGAATCCAAGCTACCCTCGGATCCATTCAACTTCTTTTTTGGTAAACCCCTCTACGTAACTAAACCGGCGTGCCCCCGTTACAAATGCGCGACGTCCAGGAAACAGTCAACGGTCAGGCTATCCGGATTACGAAAAAAGAAATACTAAACATTGAACCCAATATGGACCATTGATAAACTGGCCCTTTCCGCCGCTAGCTGAGATATCGCTAGCAGATTCCTACGGGAATTCAATATGGCGTATTCTCTTCAAACGGGAGAAGTTTTACGGACAGGTTTGACGCAAACACGTGAGTAGCGAAGGTTCCCGAACGAGTCCGCCTTACTTCGGTATTCGTGTTCAAAGGGTGACTTCGGTTACCTCCGCCCAGTCACATGTTTGCGTCAAGACTGTCCGAGTCTGAGTCTGCTATTCAAATCCACGCGCATGTGTACTGAGTGAGATTTTTAAATGATCCCTGTGATCACGCCCCCGTCCGCCGCCCACTCATCTCGCTTTCACCACTCTAGCTCTCTCCGCTGGCGAATGGACTAATTACAAAGCATACATATTGTGAATTGGATTTAATAGGCCTATATATTTATTCATACCAAATGGGCTTCGCAAATTAAATTAAGGAATTATGAAACAAATACAAGTCAATACAAATAACCTATTTCTTCCACCACAATATTTGACTATATACCACTAAAACTCAAGAAAGAGAGCGAGAGAGACACACAGCATACATTATGTATTCTGTTGGCATCCCAGAACATATAGCTGAAGCCTATCGTCACAACCTGGTTTCCTTAAATGCACACATACTCACAAACGTGGGCACGTTCTACACCTTTAGAAAGTGCCAGATTAATAACTCCAGACACCATATGAATTTCAGCCCAGGTAGTGGCCATCTTCCAGGCCATTGGGGCTCCGTGATATGTACCAGAGGCAAAGGGGTATGGCAGCACAGCCACCACCTTCTGGGTGCTCTGATGTGTAGAGATTGGTAGACATTCTGAGAGAGAGAGAGAGAGAGAGAGAGAGAGAGAGAGAGAGAGAGAGAGAGAGAGAGAGAGAGAGAGAGAGAGAGAAATGGGGCAGTTTCTTGCATAATGTGCCCCCCCACCCCCATTCACATGCCGCATGTGACACAGTCCAGGAAAGCCCCCCAGAGCCAACATGCTTTGCTTTCTCTTACACAACCACACACACACACTCGGGCGTACATGCCGTCATTCACTTTCTGCCTGTGGGAAATAGAGCTTTAGCCAACCCCCTCCCTCCCCTCTCTTTGAACTGCATGCAGGAAGGGCATCAGAGTGGCTACTTCATGTTTGTTCACATGTGGGTCCTTCCTCTGTGGCACTCAGGGTTGGAGTGTAAACTAGAATCTCATCCTCCCTTCAGGTTGATGAAAATGACTGTGTGGCCTTTAAAACACTTTCACTCTGTGGGATTATCACACTGGTCATGATCGGACTATCGCTGAAAGATGCTTCTAAGACAACAGCATCCTCAAACGGGCAGAATAAACAGTGGGTAATATTTCAGAATGAGGGGAGCAGAGACTGGATGTGGCTTGAATAGTAATGAGGCCTCACTTTGCAGCAAGCACCGGCTATTTTGCTTGGACGGTGAATTTACAGTGCAAGACCAACAGTTATTTTACGTAAAACGTGTCGACATATTGCTTGTGATGCTTTGTCGGCATCACTGGGCGATCTAACATGAAAATAGTTCCATGTTCGCATGGAGTGGGATGGTTAGCAGATGTCAGTCTCAGTAAATACAGGCTATGTGATACAGCGAGGCTATTACCAGGAGCGTGGATAGAGGCTATATAAGTAAATAACTGTGTAGAGAGAGAAAGAGTAGGGACCTCTAACATGAAAGATGTCACTCCGCGTCGCCTTCGGCAAAAACATAGCCTTCTTTTTTCAACTCGGCTCTCTCAAACACACTATTTTTATAAATTATGGATGACACCATGAGTTAAAGATGAAGGCAAAGTCAATAATTTATTTATCTCCAGTCTAAACAGTCCTTGGTTTTAAAAATAATATTTGTCAAAGGTGTAAAGATACCCCAGAGACAGAATGATATATGAATATGATATGAAGTCAGTAGTGTAATGTCCTCTACAGGGAAAGGACAGTTGAAGCACCAGTGGGAGAGATGAATAGGACAATTATGGGAGATACATTATACCAGGTGCCCTTTTTTCGGCACTCAGGTGCACCCTCTGTAAAGCCTTAGTATAACATCCCAAGTGTCCCTCCGGCAGTTTAACACTTCTTATCATGCATTACTTGTCTTCCAATATCACCCCCCTCCTCCCCCAATAGGATTCTTCCCCAACAGGTCTTCTGCTGGCTCTCCTGGCCATGTTCATCCCTGGACAGCTGACAGGGAGCAATGCCAAAACAACAATCCATTCTTCTTATTTCAGGCATGAATGAGTTATCGAGGAGCCAGCTTGATCTCTTCTTGATTTCCCCATCCTATAGCGGCTCTCCAGGTCTCTCTCTCTCTCTCTCTCTCTTCACAGCATAGAGCAGAGGTATTCTCCTCTAGTGGTTCCTTTAGGAAATTGGAAGTGATGAGGTTGGTAGATCATGAGAGGAAAGGCCAGGCAAAGGAATCATTCCATTACCTGGCTTTATTCCTTCTCTCCAGATTGCAAACGACCACAAGAAAAGTCCTTCTGACGACGCCTTGTTAGATGCAGTATTTTGCATACTTCCAGGGAATTAAAAATGGAGGTTAAAAAAAAAATAACTACCCGAGAAGGATGGATGTGCCGCAGCTGTCAGCATGGGACAATTCTAGTGACAGGGTTGACTGCTCTGCATTTAAACGGCGGGTTCCATAAGAGGGGATATTGTAATTGGTAGAGGCACTTAAAATGCACGGGACAGTTTAACGCCAATGCTGTGCTGTATAAATCCAACGTGTCCCTGTTGAAGCACGCTCCATTCGTTACCTTCTCTGCAGAAGTATTAAATGTAGCCTCCGCTCGGAATGCTTTCATGCATCTATCCGGTGGGAAAGGTACTTGAGCTGCTGTGAAAGTGATCCTCAGTAATAGTGGTGATAAAAATCTCATTAGGGTGGCATTCAACTGTTAAAATCAGTCAATTTGCTTATAGATCAATACAAGATTTGTTATGTTTTCATCAAATGGTCTATAAAATCCTACATAATGATGATAATGTTTTTCCTCAGTTTTGCGATGTGTAAACATTTGATAGACATCTGCCACCTTCAGTGCTGTGATAGGAAAAATAATATGCAAATGCTGTTTTTTTCCCCACTTATCCAGTACCTGTACTGGTTCTTTACAGCACAAATGGTATCAAAGCCATCCGAGATTTAGGATAGTCTTCAAACTTGGCAAGGTACCACCTATAGAGAAGTAAAACAAGCATCTTAATTCTGTAATTGTATCCAATAACACTCTGTGCAAACTTGCTCTGCGTGTGTTCCTTACTTGTGGTGGGCTACAGCTCTGCTGGTGAGGACCACCAGGGTGAAGACAGAGAAAGCTGCGCTGTGAACAGAGTGGCCAGCCAGAGCGAAGCCTGCCCACTCCGTGATCTCTCCTAGGAAGTTGGCTCCAGACACATACTCAAACACGCCACCTGCGGGCAGAACGCACAGGAATTAGAAAAGGTCCCTTATTAAAAGATCCCAGGAAATATAATCCTAACGTACTGTAGCGTCCTTCCATTACATGTATTTTATTTAAACCATAGATAAGTAGTGTGTGTGTGTTATTGTACTACATAGTGAGGACTGGAAGACGTTTTATACCTACAGAGTGAGGACATTTTTGGAAAGTGAGGACATTTTGGCTGGTCCTCACAACTTCAAAGGGCTATTTGAAGGTTAAGACTTGGTTTTAAGGGTTAGGTTAGAATTAGGTGAGGTTGAGGGTGAGGCATTTAGTTGTGATGGTTAAGGTTAGGTTAAGGGGCTAGGGAATGCATTATGTCAATGACGGTCCTCACAAAGACAGAAGTTCAAATGTGTGTGTGTGTGTGTGTGTGTGTTTGTGTCAGAGAGAGTTTTGGAAAGTGAAACCTTCCACTCTCCAAAACAAGCCATGGGTGTGTCACCTTTGGGAATCTTGTATCCGGTTTCTCCAGGCTTCCTTAGGTTTCGCAGGATGTAGTCAGAGTGCACATTTAACAGCCAGCCAACCAACCACAGTGCGGACCCTGAAGATCAACCAATCATGGCACTTAATTAAACAACAGCCAATTAGAGGAATTTACATTAAGACAAGAGTGAATGTCCCTTGGCTGATTCATTGGGGGAATCAAGATGTAGAGTTCGCATGCTAGTCTAATCAGCCAAAATAAACCCGTACACCTACGTGGCTTTCCAGGAGCTTTATATCATCAGTTCATCACACGCATATCTCTGAAGTGAACCAGATAACACCTGGCACCTACCTGTGATGAAGCAGGGATGTGTCACCCAGTCTGCAGGGTACTCGGCATAGTGGCTCAGATATCTGACCTGCATGTATCCATTATAGATGCAGAAAACAAAAGCCAGAAAAAACGATGCAAATGGTGTTGATTTACCTCCTCGAATTAAAAACGGATAAATTAGGGACCTGTAACAGAAAACGTACATTTTATCAGTTATGACCACTATTTGAAAGGCACTACTGTTGTTAAATAAAACCTATAATTATTTCAAATATAAATAAATTCAGTGAATAACTGATGATATTTGCTGATAATTTATTTAACCAAATCACCTACCTCTGGACATAGTGGCAGAAATACATTGCCAATAACATTTGATTTGGCAAAAGTGATGTTTTGGCAGAATCAGTCCACACCACCAGGCACAGAGGCACCAGGAAGGCAGGTAGCTCCTGAACAAACCAAGCAACTTTAACGTTCACTGGAAAGCCATATTTACTGGAGGCATATCGACCGTACGGTACGTTCTCAAAAAGCAAGGCAAAAAATGTAGAGGCTGCCATAAAGAGCATAAGGTAAGCCATGCAGTCAAGAATATACAACTCCTCTTCTTCTGAGGAAAAGAGCGTGTCGAGCAATGCGTCCATCACGACCCAATAACTTGAAATTAATGTGTAATATAGTACGTGTGCAGAATAAATAACTCAATTCTGAAAACAGTTTGATAGTGCGCAAGACACATGAAGTCCACTTTCATTACATTATGTGGAGTGGGCGGTCGTGTGTGTCACGCATAGGTGTCACGCCAGTCAATTTATAAGGACTGGGGCGGAGCATTTGTAATTCTCACCCATCCAACACACGAAGTAGCTGTTTGGAAGTAGCTGTTTTATACTGTAATATATGAAATTCTAAAATCAAACAAATAATTATAATTAAAACTCAACATTGGTTGCCCCAATGTCTTACCCCGAGCATATTTAATATATGGTCATTGTACCCGCAACAGATAACCGCAAATGTAGAATTAGAAATTAAATACATTCAAAACCTCCTAATGTTCATACAGGCAGATCTTAGTTCACCTATGAGGTCCTGACTCACATGTGTGCGCGGACACGCTGCGCATCAGAATAGCATCGCAGCACGCTCTGTGTGAAACACATTCACTTACTATATAGAATCTGTTGCAGACTAAAATCACGTCCACAACGTTTCGCAGACTTATCGCTAGAGTAGTCTGCTATTCCAACATGGGTAAAAGAAGCAGACAGAGGCAGAAAAACCAGAATACTGGACGAGATAACAGGGACAACGCTGTAAGTTTGAGTACTGCTGTATAACTCTTGCTAACTCATGCTCTTCAGCCAACTTACCTGGTCTCACTGTATAGGAAAGTCAAAAACGTCACATGAATTGTACTAAAATTGTGCAGTTCAAACATACAGTTGTCTTATGCAAGCACCACCGATAGATAAATTCGCCGCAATCAACGACGAGTTGACTGGTTACAGCTTTCTCCAACAATTCAGCTATCAGACTAGTTTTAATGATTCCCATTCACTCCTGTTGTGTTTCAGGGCTGGGGTGCAGGATACGCCGACATAATCAAGGAAAACAAGCTTTTCGAAGACTACTACAGAGAGCTGGGTCTCGTACCAGAGGGAGAGTTTGAACAATTCATGGAGGCTATGAGGGAACCTCTGCTAGCAACCATTCGCATCACTGGCTACAAGAGGTA
>JAOEHI010029596.1:0-24920 GCA_025447815.1 Percopsis transmontana | reverse complement strand
TTATCCAGCGCTTTGGCTTCGTTTAGTGGACAGAAATGTGTTTGTGTTTGCGTTTGCGTTGCTGTCTCCGACGACGATATCTTGTATCCTACGTCAGCCACCATAGCTTCTCCTTCGTGTTTGCAAAGGGAGGGGTAGGCCGTGAGTGACTGGCTGTTTGCAATTCGCAATGTTCACCACTAGATGTCACTAAAAACTACACACTGGTCCTTTAACATAATTATACAGAGAAAAGCCAAACTCATGAGATGGTCTCCAGCTGTATTCAGCCAGGCTAGTATGTGTTACTGATAGTGGGTGGGAAAAAAGCACAGGTAAGCAAACAGACAAGACAATACAATTCGTGCTGGGGGTGGGGGGGCTTTTATGTGCATTGTGTATCCCTGAAGTGGTGTTCCCCTTTCTTTCAATGGAACAAGGAGGAACAGATGAGAGCAAAGCTTGGTTGATTTTTCCTCTTTACCTTGAAAGCATTCTTGAAAATTAAGTGGAACCAAACAAACGTCAGACGTCAAACAGTTTATAATGTTAAGCAAATGATCCATCAGGCTTTGTTGAGATGCAAGAGAAATCTCACTAACCTACAGTCAAATTGCTACATATTGGAGAGCACAAATGTTGACTAATTGTTCAGCGGTCTAGTAGAAATAGCAGAGGAAGACGCATTATACTGTGGCCGAGGTGGAATTATATATAAGTATCAATAATTCTATTCCACTGTTTTGTTCTTTTCAGTTTCTTAAAAGGACACAAATGCTATGAATAGCAGACCATCATTAAACCTACCGAGTCACCTCTGTGTGGGCGTAGTTATGGGAAGGCCGTTTGTTCAGGTGTAGGGATAGCGACGCAGGGAGAGACAGGCAATAATGTCTTCAGCCCACCAATGCAGCTTCAATAGTGGCAGGACCGCTCGGACCCACACCTGCAAGGATTCATCGCTGAGGAAGGAATGCGTGTAATGGGGAGGTGGACAGCTCAGGGGATGGTTTGTAAGTGCCCTGTCCTCTCCCTTTTAAAACCTTCATCCCCCTGTCACTCCTGGCGGGTTCCCCATGGACCTTTCCCTCCCGTCATACACTACCTCCGGTGCATTCAAGCAGGAAATGAGTGAAGAGAAGTTTCTTAAAATAAAAACACTCCCTGTTAAGTTCAAGGTGGAATGCCACTGTAGCAGAGGCAGAAGAAAAGACACAGCATTATCTGCAAACCTTCTCAGCTACATCTAACGAATCCATGTCTCTATTATGAAGTCCCAGGTTTCCAACTTTCCAACTGTAATAATTTCATCAAAACAACTTCAAAACAAAGTATTTGATGCTTATATACTAGGCATGTAATTAGTATATTTTTATACTGTGGACCCTCACATCCCAGCAGTTCCTGTTGGTTGCATTTTAAAATATTCGCCAATAATTAACTTCCAGCGCTACTAGCTTTCCATTCAGAAATTAAAACGGCAGCAGAGCACTTCATCAAAGATGCCTTCACGGAACTGACAACCAAACTAATTGCTCCTAATTGCCAGGCTCTGATATATGTGAGATGTGTCAAATAAGTCAAGCCAATTTGAAATTTGTCATGATATTACCCAATGCGACGAGCTCTTCTTATATGCAGTTTGCAGAGAACATTCAACACTCATTTTTGTTGCCCGCTGTGATGTTGTAAATTAATTTGCATACTATGCAAGCACTAAGATCAACTGTGTGTTTGCACGCCTGTGAAGTGTGTGTGCGTATGTATGCACATGAGGGGGTTTAAGTTGTAGATACAGCACATCGAGAAAAACAGTTGATATGTGCACTACAGGAAAGACAATAAAGTCAAGGTGCCATTTGTGCTATCTGCTAATTATCAAAACACCCAGCAAAGTAACCATAGCAAGATTCATTCATTAATGATCAACATTAATGAATGAATTACAAAGAATTTTGGGGGGGGGGGGGGGAGAAAAAAGAAATCAATCAAAACACAAAGACGGCAAAAAGGAAAAGCCATTAGAAAAAAAACCATTAGAGGGTAAAATTTGCGTCCACTCAAAGGGAAACAAAGTGTTTCTTTTCAATCACACTATTGTGTCCTGACCTTCCCTTACACCTCTCCATTCCTTTCGGTCAAACCCACATTCTATTCTGTTTCTGGAGGGCAAGAAATCCCATTACTTTTGAAACTACCTCAGTGGCACCAAACGATGGTCCAGCTGGGCACTTGACTCGTGACCGCTTCACCACTCCAACGCCACCTTCCTTAGTTCCACTTTTTCCTCTTCCGGCTCCTTCCTGCTCCGCTCCATGTCAGCGTGTGTTTCTGAGGGGGGCAGGCTCCGAGAGACACAGCCTGATGGCTAGGGGACTCTCTTGCCACAATGACAAAGTGCATCTGCCCACCTCCAAATGACTCCCCAGCGCCAGAAGGACTCAGTAGGGAGCAGAAAGTAGAGGAGGGAGGGAGAACGCAGAGCCTGTATGTTTGTTACACTGGGCAGTGGGACATTTTCTGAGTCTTAAGTCAGACTGAATGGTCCATTTTAGGATTGACAATGTATAGTCTAGTGTTTATATATTAAGCCCTATTAAGCCCACTCCTTCTTTATAACACACATACACACACACACACACAGATTAGTACAAGATGGAGAGTAAGCCATTAGTCCTTTTATCTACATGGCAGACTACTCTATAGCCACAATGGGGCCCATATGTCCAAGCGAGCCTCATGGACAGACAGTTGTAAAGCTCCGAGCTACAGCCCATTCATTACAGTCCACACTGTAACATTGATCGGGAATGAATATTGCCCCAGCCGCTCCAAAGCCGCTCCTGGTCGATAGCATGTGTATTTGGCATCCAGGCCTCGCCAACACTGTCAATATATCTCCTGCCTCCTCACTTTGTGTCTGCGGAGGCTATAGAGCTCCCTACAGGCAGTCATCATGAGGAACCATTAAACATCTCAAGATGGAGTGGAAACTGTCGCATACATTGAAACGTGATGGGCTTGTTAAAGACGGTATATGGTCGGTGGTCTTGTCATGATGGATCTGAGTAAACCTGCTGGGCCCCATTAACTTCCTATTCAGTGGTTTAAATTATTAAAGAGGTGCTTAACAAATACTCTACTACAGTATATGCATGCACACGGAACACACACACACAAACACTCAAATCCACAGCAGCTGGAAAACTTATTTTTTCCAATTAAACTCTTGTTTGCCGAGTAAACACATCTCACTGCACTGCAGCCAGAAATTTCTGTCGCTCAGTCGTTTAATATGCAAACCAGCTGCCCCGCTCCAATTTGCTACCTCTGTAATTGTAAACATAAGCTGAGAGATGTTTACATATGGAAACACCCTTGATACTATCAGCTTTGTGGCCGTACGTCTCTCTTGACAAAATCTAAACATACAGCGAAATCTACCCAACTGCTGCAGATACGTTAAAAGAGTTTGAGCAAGTTAATTTGACTTTGTTCAGTGTTCCGTCTTATTGAACAACTCCCAAAATCTGTCTTTGGCCATTTTGCAGAGTTTTCTTATCTTACTTTTTGTTGCTCGCGAGCATTTGTAACATTATCTATAACATTCGAGGCACAAGAAAACCAACCGAAGAAAAGGCATTCCAATTTGACTTGAGAGTTAAGGCAGTCTATAAAAGGTTGGCTGGATTTCAGTTTGAAGAAATCAATATGATTGCACTGAGGTGTACTGCACCCTACATCTTATGCAGGGGCCTGCTCTTGTCCTAAATCTTTCTTCTCAATTTAGACCCAGATGAAGATTTAGCCTCTCTCTGTTCACGTTGTCTTGGAAAGACTTGGAAAGCTAGTAGTTGTAAATGTGGGGGCAAGGAAAGCCTTGCTACTGTTCAGTTTTGCTGTTTTTTTCCCCAAAAGAGAACTTCACATGAAAACTCCAGGGCAATTCTCCCACTGGCCTAGAGCTAAGCGATTTGTACACATGGGAGTCTCAGAACAATAAAGAGTGTGATGAATGGGAGGGAGGGTGACTCTTTGCGCATGCATCATACAATACCACATGTAGGAGGACAAGTTGTTTAAGGTAACAGATCACAGTTAAAGGGAACGTTATCAATATATCATGAGTTATCGTCCCAGTGGAGCTAATGGTTATGATATACTGTACATATATAGCATATCATTTTTCAAATATATCTTTGTCCTCTATTATCTGACTCAGCAAAATGCATTGTTGATGTGTAGACAGGGATTGTGTACGGAGAGAAGAAAGTGATGAGTCTGGGGTTCAGTTGGGGGCCTTGGGGACCGCTTTAAAGCAGAGATGGGCTCTCAGCATTCTTTAGTGGGGCTCAGGTCTGTGAAAAAGGCAAATAAAGGGACGCCTGATGGGCGACTATGGAGAGGACGGTATGCAGTATAGCTCATATGTCATTTAATTAAACTTTGCTGCCTCATTTGTTTGCTGTTGCAGTTTCATTTCGAAGCTCCACAGACCTTTGTTGCCATTTCTTAACCCGTACCTCCTTCCATATTGTATTAAAAATGGAGTTGCAGAAGAGCATGCTTCAACCTCCTGATTAAGCATATGAATGAAAGGTTTACACTGTGTGGGTCCTACTGCATGGATAGTCTGTTTTTAACTTTCCACTACTCAAGACAGTGTTTTTATTCACACACGTATCTGGGTGAGGATTTACTGTCATATACTGTGGGAGTGAGTTATTGTTCCACGGGGAAATAAAGCCTAATTGATAATTACACAGAGAGCAAGCAGAGATAGGAATTGGCCCACGTATTTCATCAGCGCTACATGGAGTGAACACAGAATACTAAATACTATATCAATATTTGTGCATATTGAAAAAGAAATGACAGGGGAAGCAGTTTAAGTGACACTTGAATCGATGGCAGATGGAAAACAATATCGGCAACGAGTGGAAAACTATTATTGTGAGGACACTTGGGGAAAGATATGAATGCAGCAGATAAAAAGGAGTATTGTAGTGTGTTATCAAGTGTAACAGACTTGCACACAGCTTCACAGCTTCCCTTTTGAAGTGGCAAGCTAGTGTCGTGTGGCTGTTGGCTTGTCGGCTGGCCTTTTCTCTTTATTTCCATGTATTGTATAATACTATATTTCCTCTGCCTCTTCAAATCTAGACAGTATTAGATAGAATTAGTATTGTACAGTATTAGAGGATCACCACATTGAGCAGGTTGGCATATGCTTTTGTGAAATCACTCCAGAAAAAAAGGCAACTCCTCCTTATACTTAGGAATATAACAGAAAATTGTATAATATGTCTGTTTTTTTCTAAAAGCTAGATTTAATAATGTGATTTAATAATTCTAAACCACTTCACTAGAGATTATTTTCTAAGGATCATGTATAATCAAATGTGCTAGTTACTCACAAATACAAGCATTGCATTAGCACATTAGCCATCACTGTAAGCAAAAATCGAGTGAAAATGAGGTGAACCGTGAAGCCTTTTAGATTTTGTTCTTCTCCCGCTTCCGAAACAATATGTGACAACAATTTATGTCAATACCATTTTTTTTATTAAAAAAAGAAAAAGAAAAGAGTGGCAGAGAGGCACTGAGAAAGAGAGCATTATAAGTCATGGCACAATGAAATCTTAATTAAACATGTCACTACAAAAAACAGTATATCAAAAGTCTAAAGCTGGTAAATCACACGTCATTTAATTTACCAGCCAAACTGTAGGGTCACGCTCAGTGTGAAGTTGTCACGTGGGATAGGAGATTTATTTAGGAACTACACTGAACATCACCCGTATGACACTTTATGACTCAGAAGTTCAGCAAATATAGAAATACCTAATAACTGTGGTCCTTTTAACACCACAAAGGCAGAGGTTGGCCAGAGACAAGGACACAGTTTAGGATAGAACACAAACTCAAGTCTACCTTACGGGCAACACTACACTTCCACAGTAACCAATTAAACTGGCTACACCAGGCGTGAGTGGAGCATATGCGCCATCGGGATCCGCACTACAAAACAGAAATTATAGGCAAGTTTTCGACTGCGTGGCCCTTTTACACAGAAATGGGTCACAAAGTCTTTTTTTTTTTTTAAACTACCGATATACAGGAAATTAATTAAATGCTAGCTTATTGGCAGTTTGGTTTTTGAGAGTTTTTATTATTATTTATGGTTTCCTGTCACCTGCGTCCTTTGATAATAGATGACAAGAGAGATAGCAGACTGAATGCCAGGCAAATTATAAAGCTCAATAAAAAAAAGAATTGAGCAATCAGAGCTTACTGACCTAACGTTAACTCCCTGGCTACTCTGATAGACATGTTGCCATGGAGATGACTGGGTCCAAAAACTGTCAAAAGACAGACACAATCCCAAAATGAAAGTTCACCGTCTTGTTTTGCCTGTGACTCTGTAGCCAGTAAAAAGATACATTCCACTGCACATCCGCTCTGCGAACAGTCCGCATGCGTTACGTGTTCAATGTGGCCATGGCGTAAGCAGTCAATTGTAGATACAAAAATCGATATTGTCCTTTTCTGAAGCCTTCAGCCTGAAGTGTTCTATCTTTTGCAGAGGTTAAAATCTCATGTCAATGGTATAAAGTAATCTAAAAGACTGTTAAAAAATGTTTTAAATTCCATTCCTTTCCACTTTAAAAGTCCCTTCCCATGCTGAAATAAGGGCATTACAGCCTGGAGAGGTGGCTGGATCGATATACTTGATTGAGCCTTCAGCGAGTTTCTTTCTTCTCCCCAGCTCTGGCCTTTGAAGCTGACACTGTGGCATGTTCTAAATCGAGTCCCAAGCTCTGTGACTGGCCATCTGTGACATCAAGATGGAGGGGGGAGGGAAAGAGGGGGTGCTGTTCACGAGAGGCATTGGTGTGACCCCTAGGGAGGCCTTCTCAGTCGTATCTATTGAGTTAGATATGTCAGTATAGCAGCCCACCTAGCGAGTTGAAAAGCAGAGTAAAAGGCTGCTGAGTGCCATGAAAGGAGGTTAGAACAGGGATGGGGGGTGGATGGTGACAGGGTAACTGCCACCAGCGATCACACCTTCTTCTACTGGAAATGGGACTCTAATGTGCCCAGGGCTGGTGTGCAATATACCAATAGTCCCAGAGCCACGACTGCAAGCTCCCCGTGAAGACAGCAGCGTTGGGGGGAGGAGGCCTGGAGCAGGGAACAAAATCAAATATGCCTTGCTGGGGGAAAAAAAATCTAAAAGGATGAGCAGCTTTGGAGAATCAAATGGCTGTCTGTGATGACAGGGGGAAGACGGTGTCCCAGACATCAGAATGAAAAGGAGAGGCAGCGCTAGCAGAGGATGTGATAGCTGGTGACTCACATAACTGTCAGTGTGCTGCCCACACATTAGCTCCTGAAGACACCTTGACACACACACACACACACACACACACACACACACACACATACACCCTTGTTAAATTTGGATAGTATATCCCAGAGCTGTAGAGAACAATCTTTTGATTTCCACTCAGTTTCAACAAGTTTTAACAAGATTCTCTAGATGAAGGCATATGGAATGCGTAAAGGCACACACATTTAATTTAACATTTTTATTTTGAGGGCAAGATATATATTTTCCAAATTTTCTTTGTGCTACTATATTTTATAGTACACTTAGAGCGATACAGAAAAAAAAAACTTCTGCAACTCAACCCTCACACTAATTGGCTCACTGATTGGCTCAGGTGTGCACATGAATTCACTTGTCCAGTGGGAAGGCCAAAACCCAGGCAAGTGCGTTTGTGTGCAAGTGAAAAAAGAGGCCACTGAGAGGAGGATGGTAGTTGTTTAAAATGTCAGTGCATTAAAAACGAAATATTTTGTATCTTTCTGTTACACCCCTGAATCCTATCTATTAAATTGATCTTACTTAGATTTTAATTCAAAGCACATTCATAGTTTGTAATTCTGTCTGGAATTCTTGGCCACAAGGTTTGTCAAACCTCGGATGGGCATTCTGACAGTGTGTTTTTTGCTGTATGTAGGTTAACCAAAGGATTTCACGGTGATTGGAAGCACTATCTGGGCAGATTCTGCAGATATAAAATAATATAATGTATAGTTCTACTAGGGCATGATTGATTAATCGATTATCGATAATTGATCATTAAGAATTTTGTCGATCATGTGGAATTTGATCGATAACGTTCATCAACAAGGTTATGTTATGTTGTGAATTTCACTATGTAGCAGCAACAAGCAGGGGGTGCAATTTGTTTAGGCCCAAACTAGTTTACCACTTAAACAGGGCCGCCAGACTACCGTAGAAATCGAAAGTGAACATTTAGAGAGCAAGGAGAAGTTTGGTGTGGGACCATTTCGAAAGTGAATGGCGTGAGGTTCTCCAGGCTGGCCAATTTAAAGCTTCAATACCTCTGCATCCCCGCAACTTTGGTACCGTGGACTGACTGTCACTAGGCTGCGTTCGCGTCTCACCACTGCCCTGAGCATGTTAACATGATCATATTTCTCAACAAGATTCAGTAGGCTGGAGGTACTTCATAAGTTTGAAACAGTTGATTTGTGAATTTGATTGTGAAGAGGTTTAGCTCGGAGCCTCGGACTCCGCTGTCTTTACGAGTGACGCTTTTTTCATTTGTTTACAAAAGGCAGTTTTGTAAACAAATGTTTAACTAAATAAGTTTTTCTTTAAAACACGGATTTCTTCCATACTTTCTGCCATTGAAAATAAATGTATATATAGTCTATAATTTATAACATACAAATGAATGACTAATCAATACCTAATTGATAGTTAATTATATCTCTGCTACAGTATATTCAATACATAGGCTATTGAAACACTTCCTTTTTACGGAGTTACATTACATGAGAATACCTCACCTATTTCAGCACTTAGCCTGGTTAAAGCCACTCTGACATTGCAATCTCCGCCTCTGCAATTTGCCCCGCTTTACATATCGATCTGGGAAAACTGAATTTAAAAAAATGCTTGTCAGTTGGGTAGCAAACCACCAACCAACTGCTGACAGCAATTAGATACCAATTAAGAGCTCCTCATAAGAAAATCATCCCCACGTGGATCTTGTTCTGATTGGTTGAAGGTGTCCCAATGCCCTAATCGCCTGCTAATGATTTGACTGACACCTTTTTGCACAACCTGGCTGACAGTTTTCAACTGAGAGTTCCCAGACAGTGGAAAAAGCGGAGCAAATCGTACAGTTGTTTTAACCAGGCTAATTTAACATAGGAACCCACTAACTCTATACAAACATCATGACTGTAAAATACCAATAGTCCTCTTTAGCTCTAAGTTGCCTAAGAACTATTTGTTCTTCTCAGATATTATAATGTGCATACAAAATAAGTACAAACATGTGCTCTTAGGACAACTATGGTAGGGTAAAACCTCTCTCATCTGTTACAATATATTTTTAGGCAGCCTAATATCAGCCCCAGGCTTGCATTGCATGGATTTCTGCTACACTGTGGTTTGTTTTGTAATTCTCTTTTATACTTTGAAGGCCCACAATAAGACAGGCTTCCCTTGAGAGATAATCACATTCAATAGAATGTCAATGGCTCCAAGTAGATACAGCTAGTCTGCACAAGCTTCTGTTAAAGTGATAGCACTCAGAAAAAATCCAAAATACTATCTAATAAACCAAAAGCTTCTCTAGTCATTGTGCATGTAAGATTCAATGATATTCACAGAGAGCAATCAGAACTGCTAAAGGACGATGTCAGTGATCTTTTAAATACAATGGGCAAATTAGAAATGGAATCATTCATCAGTGTACCCCTACCAACAGTTGATAGGGGAGTAAATAAGTTCAGCCGGCTACTTCAAATGAATACATGGCTTTCCAGAACCTGCAGTGTAAAAGGACTGAACTTTATCGACAACTTCAATCTGCTTTTCAAAGCAGACAGCCTCCACCCAAACAGGTTCAGTGCAAGGCTGTTAATGGACAGCTTTCTCTTTGCCCTTGATCACCAATCTGCCTCACGACCCCCAAGATGCACTCAGACCAAAGCCCTTGGATCTACCACATTACACCAGGCCATCCTCCCACTTTATGTCACCAGATCCAGGCCACCTTCAACCCTACAATTCTCCACCCTATCCCTCACCCCACCTCGTGTTTACTCATGAAATGGAGCAACGGGTAAATGCTGGCACTAAACTCACCTTCCAAGCTGTTCTAGGAAGCCCAAGACCTGCTGCACCCCCAAGGCCGAAGCTCCTGCCACAACTCACCCCACCACAAAAAGCACCATAGAGAAATGCTGCATTTGTAAAAGTCCAGAAAAGAGAATGCTGTAAAGCTGAACGCAAGTGGCAAAACAAGCTACATATACAGTATGTCATGACATATATAAAGAGAGCCTCTCTCTCCAATATCATTACCAAAAACATTAATAATGCACAAACCCTATTTGCAACCTTCGAGAGGCTGACAAATACCCCAACGCAAACACCCCATGAACTCCTATCCACACATAAATAAAACTGAACATATTAGACAAACCAACAATACTTACATGTCAAACTAAATTGTTTGATCTTAGTGTTGCATTCAACACTGTTGACCACTCAATAATTTTGGACAGGTTGGAAAATTGGGTTGGGCTTTCTGGCACAGTCTGGCACAGTCTTAAGTCCTAGCTACAAGACAGGAACTACTTTGTTTCCATTGGCAACTATTTATCTGAGCTAACTAAAGTTAAGTGTGGAGTCCCGCAAGGTTAAATTCTGGGGCCGTCTCTATTAAACCTCTACATGACAAATGTAGAGGTTTAATAGAGCAAATATTTTAATTTTGCTTTTAATAAAGCAAATCTTAAATTACCGAATGACTATTGTCCTATAGATTTGCTATAGATGTACCAGAATTTCTAACTAAAAAGGACAAAACGGAAATGATTATCTTTGGTGCCAAGGAAGAAAGGCTAAAAGTTAGCTCACACCTTGACTCCCTGTCTTTGAAAACCAAAAACCAAGCCAGAAATCTTGGTGTTATCATAGATTCAGGTCTAAATTTCCACAGCCACATCAAGTCAGTAACAAAATTGGCCTACCTTAAAAACATAGCAGACTTAAGGGACTCATGTCCAAAAAAGACTTAGAAAAACATGTTCATGCCTTTATTACCAGTAGGTTAGACTATTGTAATGGTCTCTTTTCAGGTCTCCCTAAAAAAGCACTTAGGCAGCTACAGCTTATTCAGAATGCTGCTGCTAGAGTCCTAACAAAAATAAAGAAATGTGAGCACATTACACAAATTCTCAAATCCCTGCATTGGCTCCCGGTGTGTCAGAGAATTGATTTCAAAATATTGCTACTATAAATCACTAAATGGTTTAGGGCCAAAATACAACACTGAAATGTTTTTACAATATTAACCTCTAGACCCCTCAGGTCATCTGGGACTGGTCTGGAAACTGTCCCAAGAGTCAAGCCAAAACATGGAGAGGCATCGTTTAGCTACTATTCAACAGATACAGCAATAACACTGTTTACTTTTTAATCTAGACTGAAATGGGTTATGTTCACCAGTGCTTTCTGCTAAACTGCAAACCTTGCACTTGCACTGACATTTTGATTTTATTATTTTATTCTTTCTTAAATGCTTGTTCTTACTTTTTTATTCCTGAATTTAAATGTATTTTTATGAATTACTTCAAATACTGTTTTATTGTATGACATATTTTTGTATGTGAAGCACATTGAGTCTGCCTTGTGTATGAAATGTGCTTTATAAATAGAGTGCCTTACCTTGCCTTGCCTAAAGTCTGAATTTGCCTTTGAAAATTAGCTAGTTCTCTAACTCTCAATTTGACTTTGTTATACCAGCTTAACGTCTTAATACACACAAATAAAAAGATTTTAAGCTTAATTTTGGCACTGAAGGCTGGGGTTTTGATGCTTCCGCTTCTACACTTCTCTTCAAGCATTTTTACTGATAATTGGATGGGCGTAAAAACTAAGGCTCAACGTGAATCCTACATTGAATGTATGGATCCCTGAGCACAAAGACACAACTCCCTACCCCCCTCTGTCTATCACCCACCCAGGGAAGCAAAACTGTGTAGTGGGCTGAGAACAGTCAGTGGTACAGTGGAAATATATCTGAAACACTACAACATCTCTTCTAATATCTACAGAAACACCAAATGAACTTGAGAAAACATACCACCAAAGATGTAAATAAACAAACAATGATGAACAATGGAAGTTCATCATGTACTTCAACCGAGGGATTATTTCCTAAAGAAGGCTATAGAGTCTTGGGTCTAGTAAAAGTTCAATATCGCATTAAGTAAACTGAACTGCTGTATCAATTGTACGGCCGAAAGGCAAACAAGGAGGCCAAAGAAATTCTTATCCACAGCTTTAGAAAAACCAGTGAATACAGCTTCTGAAAGGGCTTTCAGTGGTTTACATCAGTCCTTTTCTTTTCTTTTTTGGAGAAAGACGCCTAATGGACACTTAGTTTAGTAGAGTTGCAACACTAATAGAAATTATTTAGCACACTTGTCTAAACATTAAAGTCCCATGATAATTCTACTCAATAGTTTAACAACTAATTTAAGTTTTGTAAGATAGGGTTTGAAGTTTCTCTTGCCTTAGCCTTAACTTTTAAATATCAAAACCAGGAACACAAAAGAGAAGCACAGAAGAGGTTTTATACACAATATCTTTCAGAATTAGTTTGGGCTGATGGTAGAGACCTGCTGTCTGACAGCAATATCTTTACACCTTCTTTTTGCTGTCAGAGAGACGCTGTAATCACATGGAGGTACTCTCTCTCTCCCTCTTTCTGTGTGAGCAGCATAGACTTTCTCATCATTGCGTCTTCTTGCTGTTCCTCAAAATATTTCTTGAGGATTTCATGAGCATTCACAAAGCTCTTGCTGTCAGCGATGACAGATCAAGATGAATAGGAGCAAATCTTACTATTATCAGAAGACTTCCTAAGCAGACAGTTATGAACTGTCTGCCCGCCCTGCAGGCTAATGTGTGTGTTAGTGTGTGTGTGTGTGTGATTCTGTCTCTATGTTTTCAATGGGCACTTCAAAAACAAGTCTTCCTTCACTGTTCAGCTGGAAGTAGTAAAAAGTGTATTAGTCCCCAAACATTGGACCTTCATGTCTGGTGACAGCAATGTTTGTGGTTAAAAAAAAACTAAAATATGTTTAAAGTCATTATTGCCACTTTTTCTATTTATAGTGAATATTCTTTGACACTTATTGTAGGAGCCATTTGTGATTTAGGTTTCTTTATTGACACCTGCTGGCAGTATGAGTACCTTGTACAAGTACCCTTGGGTTTTGGAAAAGTTTGGAGACGCAAGCAGGCATATGGTTTTTCAACTGATTAATTTGACAACTGAGTACTTGTTTAAATTATAATACCCGTTTATATTATCCGTGAAGTTGTTTCTCAACCATTTTATTTTTCCGCAACACATTATAAACATATTTATTGGAACAACATTGAAACCCCTCAGAAGTGACTTGCTGGAAGGCACTACACTTATTGTGGCTACCACAACAAATGTAAAAGAAACACACACCTACAGTGGCATATATGGTAATGCACTGCATATATTGTAATACAATGTAGTTAGAGTCATGGGCTGGGAGAATAGGAATATTCTTCTAGCAAAGCCATGAATTGCTTTATAGCTTCATGTTATGTTTCAGGGTAATTTACTGTTTGACATGTCAAACAGTAAATTATAGCTTTGACAGTAAATTACTACAAGTCTAACCATCACCTTCCCATTTAATCCTTTTTAGAGCATTAGCAGTCACATTGCACATATGAGGCAGTTCTAAATGGCTTGAGAAACATAATACTTCTTTATAATTTCCAAAATTAATTATCCTAATTATCCTTCAACTGTTGCTCACCTTCATACACTTTATACATTTCAATAGGCTAATAAAGAGCCGGACTTGACATCATGCTAAGAAGACTATTTATCATCATCAACACTGTCCATAGGAAAACAATGGTATGCTACAATGGTATGCTTATGCCAGTGTTGAGAGATGTAGACACTTTCCATGCAGTGGCGTGCAGTGCGTAAACCGGCCGCCACGAGCACCCCCCCCCCCCCGTGTTATTGAAGCGGAAATACACTACAAATACAAAAATGTTTAGTTTTTTTTACCCCCGCCCCCTTGCCCCATCAGTCAATCTGACTGACTGATTGAATTGTTGTAATAATAGTACGGATATTTTAAGATTTGTACATCCTAAATCCTAAAACATGCATAATAATCTGTCAATCACCGGGCAGTGTGTACACCAAAGCGGAGAAAAAGCACAAGCAAAAACGCTCCGCTGCATGTTTACAACCGGCGTAACGGTACAGAAGGCAGGGGCGTCGTAAGAGGGGGGAGTTAGGACGATTCCAGGGGCCCCGCACTGACAGGGGCACTCACAAACCACTTTATTATTATCACAGGTACATTTTTTTTAAAGGGCCCATCATTTCTGTCCGCGCCCCTGACAGTAGGCTACAGGCTCATGATGGAGTATGTGTGCGTGTGATTTTTGACTTGCAGTACGTAACCCCTTCTCCCAGGCACGTACAGCTACGTCGTGTAAATGAGTAGTTTTGATTGGCTAACAAAGACAGCGCCTTTTCCTCAGACGGGAGAAGCAGCGGGAACACGTAGATTTGAAACTTACATTCAGACCAGCACAAACAAGAATGTATATCCAACCGAGATTAAGTTAATCTCTGCTCCCATCATGCCCTGCATCAGTCCTAATGCTATCATAATCATCATTACTGGAGACAAATCAAAACCAAATCAGTTATTCTTAATTTCAGCTTCTTCTTTTTCCTATGCAAAAAAATAAACACCACCTAATAATTATTTCTAAAAAGAAATAAATTATAAAATAATTTGAAAATGTCATTGCTAACAGAGGTTACAATTTACCCCTGAAAAATGTTGTCAGCTAAAAGCCTAAATGAAGAAGTGTTAATCACTCCAGTTTAAGGGCAGTCAATGAAGAGCATGTTCCCAAAAGGTTAATGCATCTCATTTACCACAGTGACATTTTTACGAGCGTTTGATGATATTGTGGTGCAGTGAGAGCCCCTGCAGTTACTGGATCAACAGTCTCTGTGGGTGGACCGGTGATGTCTTATCTTACTGGGCGGATCAAAAGCAGCTCAGATCTCGCTCAGAAATAAATACAAAATAAAAATAAACACCCAGCCAGGGCCCCTCTTCCTCAGTTTCTACTCATAACATTCGCAAACTCGAAAAGTTCTTTTGAACATTGTCCCTGCCCAAATCAAAAGACGACGTCTTTCTTTGTAAGAGGCTCACAGATAATTAAAGTGCCATTCAGTGAACACTTCACTGATGTGCCACTGTGTTGTTAATCTCTTCCTTATTAGTTGTACCCGTCTGTCTAATACGCACACCTCAAGTCATACCATTCTACATTTAAAAAGAGGAAAGAAAACCCAGACGATGAAACTAGGTATTGCGTTCTGTAGGGCTATAATGAAAGATAGAAGAGTTACTTAACTTTACAACAGATAAGATTGAGCACACAGTGTGACTTTGCTTCATGCTGGTTTGCTGTTCATCTTTTGGGATGCCAGCAGAGTTGAGAGGCTATTCATTTCATGCGCTATCAAAACACTGCCCCCAAGTGCTGGTCGAACAGCTCTCCACATTGATTAGGTTTCCTAAGAGTGATGGAGACAGACTAACAGGAGTCTTGAATAGGGACAACTAAATGACAAGACTGTACGACAGGCTGAATCTTGGCTCTACACTGTAATTTAAGAAACACTCTGTTTCTTCAGCTAAAACAATACATAAACGTGCACAGAAAAAGTCACTTAAGACAGATGACCACTAAGAACGATGCCAAGTAGTAGTACTTTGTATGTGTACTGTATTTATATTTACAGCTATCAACTGCAATGCCATTTCCAACGTTACATACCAAGACATTTGGTGTATGGTATCCATTGCAATGTAGCTCAAGACTTATGCCTCTTCTCAAAAATAGAAAACATCACATGCACTTTTTACTTACTAGTGCAACTACAAATCATCTTCACAGTGTAATGTGCAGGCACACGGAGCTGTTCTTCAGTCCTGTAAAATCTGTTGGCCCAACCGCTTGCTGTGCCTTCAGTATAAAAAAATGTATAATTCTGCATCACAAAGTAGGTGTGTATCAAATTCAAAGTTGAACTCCTCAAACATTAGGCTTAAAGAGGACATGGAATATTGACTTTGACAAGGCATTTCGTGTGCAGGATTTGCCCACAAAGCTAGGAGAGAATTGAAATCCTCTGTTCATCTTGAATGATTGTGTGGTAGCTGGCTTAGCTAAGTGTATGTTAATCAAACCATCTCCATTTGCAGAGCATCCTGACTCCTGCAAAGCTTTAATCCATGATAGCTCTTTCTGAACATTATCTAATAATATACAGTTTCCCGGTAAGAAGGGGCCTATAACTACTTCCTCACTTTGATGTAATGCATTGCTTTGCAGATTCCACGTGGCTTTCAACTTATCTCTTTAAATTGATCCAACTAAACTCAAGTCTAATCTCGAACTTCATGGAAATGTGATCCAAGATATAATGTGTCCGCCAAGAAAAACGTTTTTTCATGATTTGCTATTTACATTAATGTATACAAATAAAATGTGAAAATCAACATAAATTCTAGTGAAGATTTTAGGATGTGCTCCTTTATTCAAGGAAAAAAAACATTTACATTTAATTCACCATGTTGCATTTCATTCTTCATTACATTTCATACAATATATTTATATGTCCTTCACTGCCAAAGACAAGCATTTAGGAGTGATCTACCACAACCTCACAAAGCCAGAGTTGGCTAGTAAAGCTAAGACACGTTTTCACGAACTGCTAAAGCTGCACCACACACCAACGGCTTAGTAGATGGCCAGTTATGCACGCTGATGGGGGGGGGAGGGGGCAGACACAGCAGGTCACACAGAACAGTGTTTGGGGCCAGTGAGAGGTAAACATCAGACATTTTCCTTGCTTGTTAAACTAACAGCTCCCAGGATCAACACTGCATCATCAGTCCCCTATGTGGGAGGCCTCCTGATTGCAGGCACTGCCCCGGGTTCGCCGCTCTGCTTCTTATTTCTCATACCAGCGTTCAGAAATGCTGAAGTGCATTGTGAGGTGTTTATGAGTAAACATTTTAATGTGAAAATCGACCATGCAATAAGTCGTATGCCGCGTGCAGGGGGGGTATTTTCCTAGACATGAATACACATATTCTGATATATCCTCCCCCCGTTGTTATCGCATCTTTCCCGATATGAAGCAATAACAACAGTGCCCTCTATGGTCACACATTTTGGAGTAACACCGAAACGATGTCTCTAAAAGGGACAGCCGGCAAGGCAGAACAGGTGTGTGACATTCTGATAAAGCTTGTCACCAGAGTCATGTATTCACAAGCACGGTATTCTTTCATGAATAAAGATTATAGCCTTAAGCAGATGTATCTTTGAAAATTGCGGTTGTAAGCGGCCGCTACAGTACAGTTCTATGGGTATCAACGCAACATTGTCATTGACGGACTGACTATTAGATATTAGAATAGATTATTAAACATCACGACATGTAAACCATACACATGAATATATATAACGATCATGTTCGTTTATTATTCACCGCGTCATTCCGCCACAAGCCATAGATGCACATTTTCTATGCCACAAGCCGATTAGCTATTGGTCTCCATAAAGTGTTGCTTTACCACCATCTGCTGGGCTGTCCCTTGCCCCATCTATTCTGGCATTGCCATGGCATGTGTGAAAAGGCACGGAAAGACGGAAATGTTACTTAATGCAGCTGCATGTGTGAATAGTGAAAGTCACTAGTGGTGCCTGTAAGGTTATCCCAGTAATTTACCAGGAACTGTGTGTGAAAGAGGCTTTGGACTGTGAAGCACGAGTAAACCTACAGCGAACATGTGGACAGCATATTGTACACCACAATATTAATTACACAATATCCATTATTTGCCTATATAAGCACATTAATCTTCCTCTGACCCTCACACCAGTCCACTAATTCAAACATTCCCTGTTTTAAATCTGACTAAACTATAACCTCACTGAGCCACATGGTTACACTCACAGTTAATCTAATTCCCAACCAGTAGGGTTGGGTATCAGTAGGATTTTATTGATTCCATTATCAATACTAGTCGATATTCTATAGTTTCGGGCAAAAAATTCAAGATCCTTGATATTCTTTAAACCTGGGTTTTACCTGTAATGCATCAATCTATTGATATTTCAGATACACTGCAGATTGACATCATTCAGAGGATCTAAGAAGTACTGTTATCAAAAGCACAATTTGTACATTTCATATTTGCCTGACCTTGAAGTAGTCAGGCAAATATGTGTAGGACAAAATATGCTGGATTATAGATCTTAATTAAAATATGTGGTCATACATACAGAATATTGTTGGTCATGCATGACAAGCACAAGACCCCAACCTGTCCACTATGATTGAAATGCACAAAATGTAAACAAAATCATGTTGAACAGCTAGTACATTATTATATATGGGCCAGCTAGCAATGTCTTTTTGGAAATGCTTAGCACTTCCAGAACAAATTAAAAGTAAATTTGACTACCAAAAGCAGAACCGTTTGTCCGGTGGCTTATCAGTATTTGGGTTCTTATCAATTGTGAACCTGGACCAAATTAGCACCGTTCTTGGTGCCAGTCCCCACCAACCAGGGCCTGATCTGCTAGATCACAATAATTAATCTAAGGATATAATCAATATAGGGTATAACAATGTTCGACAGATCCTATGGGGCTGGTTAATCCGGCTGCTGTGTATCAACTGTGATAACGAGAGGGCTATAGCAACCTGAGAGTCAAGAAACCCAAAAGACATCAGTTAGCCAGAGATAAGGCCTCTCCTCCCTGTACCCACTAATAGCATTCCCCATCTCCCCTGGCACATCCCCTTGCCTCGCTTCTAAATCAAACATCGAGGCCTTTTATTAATAGCCTGTCAGTAGAGTTAACATTTATTTCATGTGTATTCATCTGAACAGCTTTTACAAATGGCCTGGCGCTTGTGAACCTGCTCTTGAAAAATTAGCCCTGTTTCTTTTTTATTTTTTCCCGCACTCTCCTCATGAATTTCAATGACTAAGTGAGCGCAAAGCTGCGTGTCTACCTGGATGTTGTTTTGCCTTAGGGTAAAAAAAAAAAATTACTATATTTAGAGTGTTCAGAAATATCACAGCATGCGGTATAGTTTGTTAGAAACGATAGGCAATATCATGGGACATTGAGGCAGATGCGAGAGTAGACATAGTAAATTAATCTCTTGGCATATGCCTGGAGAAATGCTGAAGGCCTAGGTAATACTGCAAAACCAGTATACAGCGACCATAACAACCAGTTTACCAACCTGGTTTTTAATCAACAGACTCCAACAAGGCACTCAACAATATAATATAATGATATATTAAAATGTTTAGATGTTAACTCTCTAAGTCAGTTGTAAATGCCAAACCACTAGAGACAAAAAGCTTGGAAATAAATAAATAAATTAATGAACTGTGGTATGAGAGGACGGACAGCCACGCAGGCCCAGAAGATGCTATCAAGATTTATCTAGTAGAGATCTCGCTAAACCTAAGTGAGGCCGACAGAATCTCTCCACAGAATTTACAGCAGCCCATTATTTCATTTTGTGAATACCAAGTGTTCTCACAGCATTGGCACTTGGGAGACAGAATCCTAGTGAGCTGACCCAAATTGATTATGGGAGCCAGGAGACAATCTATTTCTTCCTCCAAACGTGATAGCCACGGAACGACAGCACCGTGACAATAGTGGGTTGGGGTGAGGGAGAGCGTCAGGGAGGGACAAAATAAGGAAAATGATGGAGTGGAGGGAACGGGGAGAAAGGAGGGATAATGTGGAAGGTTTTTCAGCTGCATCCCCATTTCCGTAGGTAAACATGCCGATAAAAGTGTTTCACTCTGCAGATCTATTAAGGCGATAGTGCTGCACCCAACAGAATATAAACATCAAGTATGTTGCTAAACTTTTCTCTTTGTAGTGCTACAAGCACCCAGGAGATATGCTAGGTGTAGCACTCACTTTGAAGTAGATCCTATTAATGAGTAATGTTGTACTGGTCTCAAATGATCTCAAAAATATAAATGACAGATTTGGTCTAAAGCTTTATTCTTAGTAGACAACTGTATCATATTCACTAACCAGCCATAATATAGCCAAAAATGCAATAGCAATTGCTGGAATGCTCCCTGTGGAGAAAATGTGGTTTCAATATCTCAATGCATTAATACATCTAGAGTTTTATTCTGCACCTGGTGTTGCAGAAGTGCTGTTATTTAGCCATTACTCTAGTGAAATTGTTTCCCCGTTTTTCACTACAGCACTGTATAAAATTACAGGAAAATCTTCTTCTTTTACCATCATTGATAAGTGATAGTTTTATATTTTAGACTGCAGACTAGCGCCATTCAAAGGTTTGGAAGTTTTAGAAACAGAGACTTGGTGATTAGTCAAAAAAAAAACTTTTGTGGATTAAAACAGAGTGGAACAATTTATCAGGGATATTGTGTGTTGTGGAAGGTAGGCTGCGGTACATTGATTTATATAATTTTAAACTATCCCAAGTAATATCTTCATATTTTAGTCTTACCAACCAATTTCCCAGAATGATTTTCTACTTATTTAGAAAATGTAATAAAAATACTGATGATGTAGGTTTATTGTTAAATGAATGGAATCAGAGATACAGTACATACACTTACACAAGCTCCGCTAGGGTTAAACACCATATCAAACAATTTCTCCTGGATATAACAGCCAATCTTAACGTTAATTATCCTGAAAACAGGAACTGAAATAGATATATCACCTCTTCAGAGCTTGTCCGCTAGGCTATTCAAAGCTTGTGTCAATTTGAAACCAATACTAGTTTTCTCCATTTCAGTTTTCTAGAAAATCTGAGAAAATTTAACTTGGCTCTGTATGGTTTATGTATAGGGCAACACAGGTAGAGCTGCAGAGCTGAGCCATTTGCCCTTCAGTATGTGACACCCTTGCCTTACTAATGAGCCATTTAACTGTGCCGCAGAAGGAAGTTCATTTGAATGAAAGGCCCCTCGCGGGTTTCAGCAAGACAGCTTCAAGAACAGCTGAGATAGTAATGCTTCATGTTGACAGGGGAAAGAATGAATAATGAGAGAATGTCCATCATTTCCATCAAGGTTGTTTTAACATAGAGCTAATCTTTTTAACTTCCTCGCCATCCCCATGCCTCTCCAGAGAGGGACCGGTTTGCCTGCGGAGCCTGGCACAAAATCAAACAGATGAAAGCTATGTCCATCAGTTCTCTGTATTGTTTCAATTTATTCATCAAATGACACGGTAAAACAGCATCCAGCGCTATGCAAACATTTCCTTTGTCGAACTAAATTAGTGTGATAAAAAATTACAAATACATCAAGCCATTTCTATTTGCAACTAGATTAACCTTAAAACATTATCCTGCCTTCTACACAGGATATTGTTAGAATCCTTTCTAAATGCACCTGATGGGTTTGTAAACCAGAACACTAGATGTTGCGGATCCCCACTTTGCAGCTCATGAGTATTCATGAGCAAGGGTGGTTTCCAAAAGGGAGGTAATCTGCGATCCACTGATAGTGTCTGTCACCGTTGATGTGAGCCGGTGGCTCAGGGGACATTGTTAGCTTTCCATTATGACGCATTCCAGCTCCCAAGACTTATCTCGTAGGAACCACAGCATATGGAGAACAAACTAAAATGTCCACCCGTGGAAAGGCCCAAGACGGCTGTCACGGATGTCTGAAGTCATTTGTCATCTGTCCATCTTTCACAAATTCACAAAGCAAGTTTAGTTTTCAAATTCATGAAACAAGTTCTACGAACTTTTAATAAACCATGTAGAATCTGATCCCTTTATTAATATGTCCCTCTTCCCCCACAAACTAATCAGTGAGTCAGTGAGAGTGCTCCATTTACTGCCGCAAACAAATGCCTGCAAAGACGAGCACTTTTGTGCATGCATTATTACACTGTAGGATTGTGTCAATAATTTTAGAATTTACTATAAATGTTAATTAATAGTCTTTTAATGGCCTGACATTTTGGCTATTGAACTTTATTTTAAAAGCTGTAATTAAATAGACTTCTAGTGCCAGTGGGTGTAAAGGGAGTTACAATTCAATGACAAGTTGCCACTCAACAACCGAGTGAAACAGGACAGTATTGTACAGCACAGAAAATACATATTGAAAAAAAATAAGAAGACTATTGACAAATTGACCAAGCTGAAAAATGTTGAAAAAGGATTATTAGCCCTGCAAGTGAAAAACAAGCCATCGGTTGGTTAAATATGCCTACATTAGAGGTTTGCCTTGAAAAGTGCTGGCTGCAATGACTACATATACTGTACTGTAATCAACTGTAACAAAAATTTGTTGATTTAACATGGTGGGGGAATGCTAGTTGTTTAGCTGCAAGTCTGAAAACCCTAGGGAGCAAGTCCTTATATATGAGAGTGCTAAAAGGAGAATAAGGTCAGAATACAGTATCTGCTGTAAAAGGAGTGCAGGAAACAGAATAATGAAATGTAAGGGTGCAATCTCTAGGCAGTCTGATGCGAGTTGAGGTATAATGGAACCCAACTGAATAAAATGTAAAGTGTTAAAATAAAATAGACTGGAGTCATTAAATAAAGTGACCAAACTGAATATTTATTGTATTTAAATTGACTAAATAAACAGATGAAAATCCTTTAGACCTAAAATGTAATTCAAGCATATGTAGAAAGTTGGTAGGCCTCTAGATATATAGTATCCTGGTCATAATATCTATCTATCATAATATCTACAAACGCTAATATATTTAATACCATTGTATATTCACTATGCACCATCAATTGTTTTATTTGCATGGGGCACTGATCCCCATAGCCTGTGTAGTCCCATTTAAAGCAGTTGTAATTAATTAGGGAACACTGTCGCTCAGCTGTGAATAATACATTAGACAGCATGTTATCCCCCTGACTACTAGTAATTTATGTAGTTTTCCCTTATGAGAGCCAGACGTTGGGAAATGCGAGAGAGATCGATTTTAAAGGGGAAAAAAGGAAGAAAGAAGGAAGAGCGCTGACGGTGAATTTGACAGCCCAGCATGCAAATGTGCCCATCTATCTTGCTAGGGAACACTGAGTGCGCTTTATCTGATCTAGCAAAGGGCAGTTCATCTCAGCCAGACAGTAGTTTGGACACACTAGAGTTAAACGGTGATGACTATAAATTGGCCAGTGATAGCTACAGCGTTTCAGGTTTCCTAACCTGAGATAGCCTTGTGTGCGTGTACAGTATGTGTGTGACTCAGGTCAGTGGTGGGCTCAACCTGGGCTGCTTGCTATACTGGCCTCTAGTCTGGTTCTATGAGCGGTTTCACTGCAGATTAGGACTGTGTGTGCAGAACCAAAACAGTACCACTTCTACAGCAGATAGCATCAAATCAGCTTTCATGGTGTGTTCTTGGCCGACTTACCAACCCAGAATCAGAATCAGAAAAAGCTTTATTGCCAAGTACATTTTTTACACATACAAGGAATTTGTTTTGGTATTGTTGGTGCATGTCAAACATTCTCTAAATATAAGAAAGATAAGAAAATCAAGTATTAAAATATAAACAATATAAATACATATACTGTACACAGTAACGCTGGTTATTATTCGAGGCACTATAATATTGTAAGTTATCTTTGAAAAACGCATACTATGGGATAAACGCAAAAGGCACAGGCTACATATAATGCTTAAACACATGCAGAGACACACTCAAAAACATTTGAAGAAATACAGCACAAAATCAGATATATACTCCCCATGCTCTCTGCATGTGGGGTATCACAAATATGATTCTCGGTGCACATTTTTTAAATGGGGAATAATTTCAATAATGACAATTCAAAACATTTGGCACAATTCATTAATATACCCATGAAAAAAACAATTTATTTTTCATCAAGGGTTTCATCCATGGTGATGATTGCAACAGCTAATGAAGTTAGATATTTTTCGAACATACAGTACTTTTTCTTAAATATGTTTACCAATGTAAATTCAAATTCTGTGCCGGTTTAATCTACACATTTTTGACCCTGCCAATATTCTCTCAAACTAAAACATAAAACCAGAAGTTTCACTCTCGCCTTTCAAATTAGTGTGCGCTGCAGTAGGATGACGACCCATGGTAAATGGTTTGAAAAACCATTAAAAGTTGTACTATGACTTGCAGGGGTTGTGCAAATCCGTGACGATGGATTTCCAGTAGAACTGCATTTAACCCTTTTAGGTCAAGTAGAATATGTAAATCACTTGCCTTACCCGTTATGAAAGCATGTCTTCACAAGAAAGGAAGGAGAGTATCTTCCCCCCCAAACGTTCCCCATTCGTCCTTTGTGATGTTCTACAACACGAGGAGGAAAAACAACACAGACAGCCGAGCTACAGCAGGGCTACAGCAGAGCTACAGGGACAGTGCTGGGCTAGCTAGTGTACAGATTGTGTTGTGTTTACCGGCGGCAGCTTGAAATGCCCTCCCTGCTTGACGCCTGGAGGAAAACATGCAGCTTCTCAAAAAGGTCAGCACAGGAAGGCCGCCGAGAGGGAGGGAAGTCTGGACAATGAAAGGTGGTAGTCCGGGTGGTATTTTAAATTATTTGTGCCCTGAGTAGCAGCAGCCAGGGTTGGTCAGAAAGGCTACAAAATGCCAGGCAAAGTCCCAAAAGACAACTTGAGCTCCACGCAGTGCTAGCAAGGAGGAAGCATAAAAGAAT
>JAOEHI010029585.1:0-24922 GCA_025447815.1 Percopsis transmontana | reverse complement strand
AATCCCACACAACAGAATGTAATGTTTTAGGGCAGGAGAGGCTGATGGTTAGGGTGGTTGACTCCCAGGCGAAAGGTTGTGGGTTTAATCCCTGCATGCTTTTTCTACCTGTAAGCATCCTTGAGCAAGATGCCTAACCCCCACCTGCTCCTTAACACTGTAACTGTGCTGTCATTTGCCTTGTATATACCACCAGTCACTTTACCAGTTCACGTTGTTCGTTCAAATATATTTTCAGATAATATATCGTCAGTAGTATGTGTACATTTATTTAAAGAAATGATTTTAATTAACTTTGAAATAAATATCACACAAATATGCTGTCCCCAATGACATTTGTCATAATGTTTTATGCATATATATTTATTATATATTTGGACTGATGTCGTTGGACCAGGTGTACCCACCACAACCACCAACTTAAATGGGAATATGTGTGGCGCCAACATGAAAAAGAGTAAGTACTTTATGTAATCACCAGATCCAAACTATTGACAGTGATTGCAGACTAATACTATTAATGAAATCGTAGTTGTATTATGGTATTTATTTCATTAATGCCACGCTCAATGCGAAACAACCCAAACTCAACCAGTGGACATTAAACTGGGCCAGCCCAGGCTGGCTTGGTGAATTGTCCTGGTGTTTCACACGGTACGGTAGGCCTACTGCTTCTAATGATAAAATTCTTTAGACAGTAGGGTACCTTAATGCTTCTAATGATAATGTTTTTCACACAGTACGGTAATGCTTCTAATGATGAAATATTTCATACAGTAGCCTACATTGATGCTTCTAATGATAAAGTGTTTCACACAGTATGGTAACATTTTCTTCTTCGCCACAGGTGTAATTTTACGGAAACTAACTTCACCTAACACATGGGGTGAGTAAAATGTGCTGCTTGAGTCATTACTCATGTTGAAGCAGAAGCAGTGTGTCATTGTCAAACTGTTTGTGCGAAATCAATGTAGATGACGAAGCAGAAGAAGTACGGCTGATGCCATTTAACGGGTCCCTTCTGCTTCTCATGGGAAAGGAAATCGTCACCAAGTCTGAAGTCAACAGAGTCATCACCATAGTTGGAACCAACTGCAGTGACACCTTAAATTCTTTCCTTGCCAAGAGTGACAATCCACGTTAGTCTCAGTACAGTTCTGATAGCTTGTAGCCTATTCTGTTTTATTGCAAGGTCTTGCCGACTATGCATGCAATTTGGATTTGGTTATATCAAAAGGACATGTAAAACATCAGTTAAAATAAGTGTGTTATATAATGTATATCAGCGGTGTTGTACGATTTCTTCTACTGTTCCGTAATAACAAGTATTGTTGTAATTCTGGTTCTGGTTCTGGTTCATCAGCGACCAACTGCCCGTGGTTCCGCAATATCACAGGTGGGCCTCTCTCCTTTACAGTTCCAGATGGCCAACTCACTTAAGCGTGAAAGGTGCACTGCTCAGTTTGTGCCTGGCATTACCCTTGGGGTTGAAGCAAGCATTAGAAAGAAGACGAGTGTTGTTTTGGCTTGAACCCCCACTACAGAGCTCAACGGCTATAGATGTGGGGGTCCCCCCCATCTGTAGTGAGCTGGGGAGGGGCTGTGGTGTCCTCAGGGCGCTGCGGTGCAAATGAGGAGTGTACCTTTAACCAGCTAGTTAGTAAATTAATTAATTGATACATGAATATAATTACATTACACAAGTTAACTTGTGAAGAATCGGATGGGATTCAACATGAAAATATTTTGTTCTGTAAACTATTAATCCATCAAGGAATCTTTAGATGTTATAATATTTCATAAATGAATGTAAAATCATGATGGTAATTTGGGATCATGTTGATATTTTCAGGCAACTGCACTATTGCATGTATAGAGACACAGCAATGTAAGAAGGCTAAATATGACAATATCTACTGCAATGGAGGTATGTCCACTCTAACATGCTGAACATTCATTTGTTTTTATGCCACCCCCACCCCCACCCCTATTTATTTTTTTATTTTTAAGAGATTTACAAATAATTTTGTGGAAATATATTTGAACCATGGTTTCACATCATGACATCTGGCCAACTTTATTGTCCAAAGCAGTGGAAAGCCACACACAATCTGAATGTCATATTTTTTTACAGGTATATTTCCCACCAGTAAAAAAAACAATGATCAATTCATTGTCGATACAAACAAGTCAGCGGCGAACTGTTATAACTGTAATAATCCTGTGAAGAAACCGGAAGAAACGGTGAAGCTGAACGTGACGTTTGCCAGTTCCGATGGAATCGTTGACTCGGCCAAGGCAGCGTAAGACCTAGCCTTCTTTTTTTAATTTATTAATAATGTTTTATTGATGGGGTTTTCATGATACAATGACTGTTGCAGAACGGACAGATAATACATGAAAATAGCAATAAAACAATAATACAATAATAAAACGGTAGGTCAAAGAAAAATAAATCAAAAACAAGAAAAACAAGAAAAACAAGAAAAACTAACAATATGACAACAACAAAAAATAAAAAATGAATAAAATACAAATACAAATGAAACAATACAAGTTCCTGCACATTTAGATCAAGATATAAGTAGGTCGGGGGAAACATATGTGGTCATGTGTAGGACAAAATGTAGGGGTCTCAGGCAACAGTCAGGATATGTCAGGACTTCAGATCAGACTCAGCCTTCTTAAAAGAACACTGAAATTGACAGTGTGGCCCACCTACGTCCACACGCAATATCATTTAAAATTTTGTCTGAAACGGAACATTTTTCTTTCTACATTTTTATTCTACATTATTTTATTCTTTCTACATTTTTATTTACTATTGTAATTCGCGAAATTCTATACACTCCAAAAATGTGCAACCAAAGAAACAATCTAAAACTTCTAACTTGAGAACCCAACCTTCATATTTCATATTTCCCTCCATTGACTTCAATTGTTTCTCAAACACATATCAGGCTATACTAATGTTTCTCGAAATGTGTCTCAAGATGCCTAACCCCTACCTGCTCCTAGTAATAGCACCATGTAATTTTAAGTCGCTTTGGATAAAAGCGTCTGCTAAACGACCAGTAGAGACAGTAATCAGCTTGGCAGAAATGTTAGAAGCATGTTTTTGAGAGGATCCAGAGCTCAAGAACCATAGAAAGTCACACGATTTGAAATGGACCTTGCAGACAGCATCAATCCCAGCCCATTCTCTCTTCTTTCCACAGTGAAACCATGAAGGACATGTCCTCCATTGTGTCCCAGATCAATGGTTCTTCTGCTGAAGTGACCATTGGGGATGTCAAAGGTATTGTAGTGAAAAAGGAAAAGAAGGAGGACATGGAGGAGGTCTCGTTTGGCTACACCAATCCTAACTCTAGCATAAATGTAAGTACTGTATATCTTCCTCCTTAAAGTCATTAGTACAAAAGTACACATCATTATTGTTTTAGAATAATTTAAAGGGTCACGGTTATGCTGTTGTTTTCGGAGGAATAATTAAATGACAGGAATAATTTAATGACTTTAAAAAGTAAAAAAATACTTTTTCATATTTTCATTTTCATTCATATTTTGTCTGAAGACAAAAACACCTGACTGTCCTGTCTCCTACAGATCGTGGAAGACCGCAGTATGCTTTCTGACTTCTCAAGATCTGTTTCCATCTCAAAAGAGGCATTTTTAGTAGCTTTCAATCATTCCAATTTAACCACATTTGCTGCTGTTTTCCGATTCATCAACATGTCTAAGGTAAACAAGGAACAACAAAAATGAGGGAAAAACCAACAATTCCAATCAACTTCCAAAAATATATAGACAGGCTTTAATCACGGCCATGTGTTTGTGCTCTTGTTTTCTAGGACGAGAAAAACAGCACTATTTTGTATAATGAAGTATTGGCGATTGAAATGGGAGCAATAATCAGTAATCTTACTGATAAAGTATCTATCAATTTTGTAAATATCAAGGAGGTGAGTTAGTACTTAATTTTTTTTTAAATGCTTGTTATTATATTTCCTGTGTTTTTTCTAAAAACCTTGTATAAGAGAGTTATTTTTCTTCCTTTCTAGAAGGGAATTCCATCGTGTCAATCATGGAACGGCAAAGGTATCTTAATCCCACTGGGGGGATCGTGGCATTCGTGGGATGCATTTTGAATGGGAGCTCTGGAATGTGTCTGTGGGGGGGTGTTGTCATGTACACAATTCTTGATAATAATAAATTATCTGATAAATCGTCTTACATCACAGTACATGTTCATTACAATGTGTAGTTCTCGTCCGACAGGAAGTCTTCCGAACTGGACAACACTCGGGTGCGAGACCATTGTAGGAAATGACAACTTCACGTGCCGTTGCTCGCACTTGACGTTTTTTGCTGTGCTCATGGTGTGTGCTTTTGCTGTTGTGGCATTTGCATTGTAAAGAATAAATAGCCCAACATCTTGATGGCAATCACGTTCATTTGCATGCTTACCGGAGGCTATAAGCCAAGATCCCTCCCGTTATCTGTTGTTGTCTTTTACAATTGATATATTGTTATTTACCTACAAGGCACACTGGAGTCTCAAAGTCCTGTACTATATCATATGTTCCTGTTCCTGATGTGTATTTTTAATTGAAAGCTCATATTTCACTTTTTTTGTGTCTTGATAGTCAGAGCAAGTGTGGCTGTACTGTCTGGACAACACGCAGTGGCATAGCCAGACCCTGTGTAATTCACAGCTTTAATCTCCTCTATGTCTGTTGCAGTCTCCACCGAACACGACCATCTCTACGGCTGACCTTAACTCACTCACCTACATTACCAACATCGGCTGTGGCTTGTCCTTGTTCTTCCTGTGCATAGCTTTGTTCATGCACTTCCTGAAAAGGTACCCCGGCAGAGGGAATCCTATTATTTGAGAGGATGGGGAAGGATAATCTAGTGGTCTGGGTGTTCGACTCCCAGCCAGAAGGTCAAATTGCGGGGGGGCTATGATTGGTAAAAATAGGTGGAACGAAAAACATAGCTTCACCACTCTTGGCACTGTTCGACTCCCAGACATAAGGCCATGGGTTCGAGCCCCGGATTTAATCTACTTGTGAGCATCCATGAGCCTTGAGAAAGATGCCCAACCACTACCTGCTCCTTGTAATACTTGTAATTGTACTCATTGTAAGTCACTTTGGATGAAAGCGTCTGCTAAATGACCTCATTGTAACTGCTTGAACGAGGAGGGTTGACACAATGCTACATAACTTCACATGCAGACCTGTGGTATTTGGGCTGCCTTTCTATATGTAACGGAGGCCAGTGGTACAGTGAGGTGCTGAGCTGTGCAGAGTAAACCTCACTCCCCGACACCTTAAGAGACGTGCTAACGACAGAAACTAGGGCCGATTGGGTTTTAGCCTTCCTTGCTAACACGTCCACCTCCCACGGAGTCCAGTGCGGGACTGGACCGGTTACATATAAAAAAAAAAACAGGGTTGTCTGTAAATGTAAAAGTTATGGAGTAGTAAAATGTCAACATCTCTATTGCCAGCCACTGACACGGTTTACTCTTTGGTTGGTTGGATGCGGTACATTTTCTTCTAATGGGCAGAGTTACCAGATGTAGGTAGGATAAAGCGTCAGAGAACTGTGGTAGGTTATGCAAAATTGTGGACAGTACAGAAGGGGAATAACACCGATGAACAATAGCCTCTGTGAAGGACTGACCTTTGTAATGCTGCGGAAATACAATGACTGTTTAGAAAACGGAAATGAAATGGTCGGTTATGTCATTGGCTATGTCATTTTGTTAGGTCCAATTGTACAGCTTGATGACTTTATTACAATTAGGTTAGTCCAAAGCGAATTACAGTGAGTACAATTATAAATATTTCAAGGAGCAGGTAAGGGTTAGGCATCTTGCTAAGTGATGTAGGCCAACTCCAGGGCTTGAACACATGACATTCCGGCAGGGAATTGAACACCCAGACCACTAAAAGGATCCTGCTTCTACTATTATACAGGATAGTTCTCATCATAGAAAATAAATAACCATCCCAATAATCAAAATAAATTAATATATAATTAAATTGATCACATCTTAGATTGTCTTTAGATGTGACTCTTCATTCAGCAATTTGTAGTGTGAATGCAATGCGAGTGTTTATCATGTCTGGGGTCACATTAAAGATGCACTACACCTCGAGGCTCCTCCCACGGCAGTGTGCTTGTCTCGCCATGCCCACTGGAAGTAATGCGTTTGAACAATATTGACCAATCAGACGTTGATCTGTGGGGAGTGGTAGCCATTTTTGTAGTTTTGGTTAAAGAAAGAGCAGCATACGACAAACAATAAACTAAGCTAAAATGTTGTGTATTGCATCTTTAGCTGCGTGTAATATGTGTATAACAATGTCTAGACATGGTCGTTCTGTTCCTCTCCTACCCCCACAGGACAAGTCAAGCTAACAAGGCATTACAAATCCTCATGCAGCTCTTCATGGCCATGGTTCTGCTCAACCTCACGTTTCTGATAAACGGACAAATCGCGGGCCTCAGCAATCAAGTGGGCTGCAAGGCCATGGCAGCCATCATGCATTACTCCATGTTAGCGACCTTCACCTGGTTTGCTGTAGAGGCCTTCCACTTCTGCGTGCAGCTCTACACCACCGGCAAGATCACCATAAAACACTACATGCTCAAAGTCTCCATTGTGGGTTGGGGTGAGTTGGTGCTGTTACATGCCTTTCTTGATCACCATGCGGGGGGCTCTGTGTTGGTTTTGAGCCTAATTTATAACATAGAACAGTTATATGTTTTTATTGCAGTTGGAAAAAGCTTTATTGTCCTTTTATATAATACAAGGGGTTTCTGCTTCATGACACAAGCTGAAAACTAAATAGTCTATTGGTCCGGAAGGTCATTGGTTCTATTTGGGAGTTGGCCTACCTGTAAGCATCCTTGAGCAAGATGCCTAATCCCTATCTGCTCCATGTAATGCTTGTAATTGTACCAATTGTGTTGACGCTTTGGATAAAAGTGTCCACTAAATGACCTGATTGTATTTGTAAATATACTGTATCCAGCAGAATATCATGTTTTTAATAGTATTTTAAACATTTTACTTAAGTTAGTTAGAAAGGTATTTCTATAGGACACCAAACTCCATTGCTTTATTACCTAGTATAGGTAATAAAAAGTTTGCACAGACAGACAGACTAAACCAATAATCTGCTCAGTATAAATCAGAAATACTTTATTAATACCTATATACAGTATATATACACCGATCAGCCATAACATTATGACCACTGACAGTAAAGCACACTTAACTCATTATAATGGCACCCGTCAGTGGGTGGGATATATTTGGCAGCAAGTGAACATTTTGTCCTCAAAGTTGGCACTTTGTCCCCGTCTTCTGCAGTACTACCGAGTGTAGTTGTCATGGTCTTTTTAATCCTGGAGAAATACGGCCCACAACTCATCTACACCGATCTAAAAACTGTTACCATGTAAGTGTCTCTGTCTCATACAATTTAACAAATCATTTGTTTTCTGTAGATTAATATCAATCGCATTAAAAAAATCCTATCCTTCCCACTGTGTTAGGATCGACTTTTTTTTTTTTTTACTTAGTCAATTACAGTAATTTAGAGGTCATTATTTAATGGTATGGCGCTTGGCCCCTAAGTTGGCCCTGATGACTGCCGATGTCACTATTCTAACTGAATGTGTTTACTTACAATGAATGCTTTATGACCTATACAACTATTGACAAACTTATCGCAGGTCCCTTAAAACGCTAAATGCTGTAAATGTAAATCATTCAGAAATGACTGTACATTTGTACATATACGGTACATGCAAGGGGTAAACAAAACTTCAGTATCTCATTTAGAGCCTAATGTAAATAGCTGTGGACTTTCCTTTCCTAATTTACCTCAAGATGCTGGATAACCGACAGTGACCTCCAGTACAATGTCAACATCAGCTACTACGCAGTGGTCTTCCTGTTTACCTTCACAACCTTCATCATCATAATGCGCTGGCTGTTCATGCTCAAGAGAAATAAAATGGCCTCTGGCTCGCTGGGTGGAAAGGGCATGAGCATCTTCTCCATCTTGGGCCTGTGCTCCATGCTCGGTATCACATGGGGCTTCGCGTTCTTTGCCTATGGTGATCTACAACTGCCGGCCCTCTACATTTTCACCATCCTCAATTCCTCCCAAGGTATCCACACCTCTATTAACAGACTAAACTGTTCCTCAATGTGTGTGTGTGTGTGTGTGTGTGTGTGTGTGTGTGTATCAAAAAGAAATGGTTCATAGCTCACCACTTTATCAAGATTACAGATTGCAATATGCTAATCGCAAAATTACACAAGTGATCACTAGGATTTGTGTCCACTGAATCTATTTCAAAATAATTTTTTTGAAAAGCAATTAAATAATTTCAGAACGTAGTTCTTTTATTTGCGTAGGCCTATATACTATGTTATTCTAATAATCACAGTTAATGGCAATCACAAAACCAGGTCGTTTCTCTCTTTTGGCAGGTTTATTCCTGTTTATCTTCTTCTATAAAACCGGAAAAGCGGGCGCCGACGACAAAGTGAACCCCTCCATCAACAGCTCCAAAACATCCATCACTAACCTGTATGTCTGTGAGAACCCCTATGATAACATGACAGCATGTAAACCCAAATAATCCAGAGGATAATCAGTATGTCCAGACCAAATGTACTTAGTAATGTTAATAAGAACCATATGAATTCATTAGTTTCTTTGTTTTTTGTTTTGTGGAGGTCAAAATATCTTTCAGAATCTTTCAAGTAAAAACTTTTCAAATGTTGCCTTTGTAAAAGTGTTTTGGAGGTCTTTGGGCATTTACCTCATATCAACAGTACCACAAACATCTGGTAAACGCGCACTGATCTATAACAAAAACAACTTTAATGTTTGACATACATAATCAATGACCATTTAAAAATATGTTCCATTTATTCCATTAAGAGTACTTCTGCTTCGTCAAGCGCCTTTTCCATTTCAGCAATCTCCAGGGAAAAAATCTGACATTCCTGCGTTGCATTTTCTCGCACCTCACTGAGATCTGTTATTGTTGTATGGATTTCCTAAAGAAGCAAAAAGGAAATTAAATGCTAGACTCTAAATAACAAATAGTTAAATATTAAGTCACAAGCATGGTTTAATGGCAAAGTAAAAAATTATAATTACTATTGTAAATAGGGATGTACCGATCGATCGGGGCAACATTATTGGCCAATAACTGTAAAAACAGAAACCGCTACAATCACACATACACGCACGCACATACTGTGGAATCAGAAGTTCATGGTAGATCCTGTGCAGTGCACCAGTACCTGTAATTTTGCATGTTGATTTGAAGCCATATCTCCAAAGACCATCAATTCATTCAGAAGATCTCTGGACAGACTCTAAAATAAAAGTATGACAGGTCTTTTTAGTGGGTGAGCTTTATAATCCATAGTGTGTGGTGTAGGATTTATCATTAGTGTATTAGTAAAATAAAGAAGTATTCGAATTAACTTTCTTAATTTTTTGTGCAATTTAATTTGAAGTGTGCTTTATCTAAAGTGTATTTTATGAAATACTAAGGTCTGATAACATTTAATAAAACATGTACCACCACTTTATTTCTGTCATCTTCATGCTGGTCGGCTGCTTCTCCGATGCATTCACCTAACACTAAAAACACATCATCAGTTATGAGTGAAACTGGAACTAAACTGAGATAGCAATAAAAAACAAATGTAGGTAGCATTAACAATGTTGTACATGTATACCTGGGTCCACTTTCCCAGCAACGAGGAGAACATGGCAGTCCTTCAGGCGCTTCTGTGTGTCTGCATTCTCTCTTTCAAGGTGACTGAACTGAAGTTCGAGCTCAGCGACTTTTTGCTGCAATACAATAATGACAAGAAGCAAACACACATTCTAAACAGCATACAAGTATATTAAACCTCCCGTCCGGGGCAGGGCATTTCCATTTGTAGTGTAAACATGCATAATATTAAAGCAGAATGGCATTTTGCCTACAATCGCCATGAACCCCGTCTCACTGAGAGGAACAATTGACTTTTGCAAAGGTTGCATCACCATGGCACACCCCAATGCAGTGTCAATAAATAGACACATTTAGACTCACTTAGACACTTAATACATGAAGATAAACCATTCAGCATAAAGATCGTGGTTTTGTCTGAGCTTGAATATTGGTAATCTCATTCTGCACCTGGGTCTCTATGAGGTTTTTCTGCAGTTTCTCATTGGTAGCCACCAGAAGCTGGTTTTGGTCTCTCAGCTCTGCCTGTTGCCCATATCTGGTGGAAGTTCTATCATAAGGAGAAGAAGAAGAGTGGAAATGTTCGGCTGTAAAGAGAGGTTTTCCCCATAAATTTATAACGATGGTGGCATATACTATTTAACTTACCCTTTGAGGACATTTGCTGCAACATTCTTTCTGGAAGACAAAACGTATCAATACATATGCCAAGACACTTGACTTCCTTGAGATTAACTGGTAGATTGACTACTTACAAAAGACAACAACAGGTACACTTTACAGGTAATATTTTCATATACAATAATGGGGGATCCTTTTTTCTGTTTTTTTTTTTTTTTAAATACAGCATTGCTCTTCGCGAAGGGATGAGAGCACAACCTTATTCCTTGCACCTTGTGAGGGCTGATCATTTTACACAATTATTTTGTTTGAAAAGGTGCTCTACTCAGATGACAGAAATAACATAAATTGTATGACTGCGAGTAAAGTTAGGCTGGAAAGACAAACATTAGACAAGTGAAGCTGTCCAGAAAATCTTTTTCATATGATTCATTACCTCTGTATATTTTCTTTTTGGAGTTTCACGGCAGGCTCTGGTTTGGGGATACCAGTGACAGCTGTGTCCAGTTTATTGACATGTTTCTTCATTTCTGTTAAGCTGTACAACTAAAACACATTGGACTTTTTACTTGACAGCTGACTTATGGATTTCTGACAATTGATACAAAAGTAAGGAAAGGAAATGACAAAGCAAACTCATTTTACCACTAACATGCAGTATCATTATAAATCATGAAGGCAGTTCATTGTTCAGTGTATTAGTTTAATGTCTGCTAGCTGTTTGAATTGCTAGCCTTTTGCTGTAGTGATTGACAGTTATGATCATTACGGTACATAACTCCTAGTTGGCTTAGGTGAAGCAGTGATTTCTTTCCCAAAATCTATATGTACGGTAACGATAATAGTCCTACCTTTTGTATAACTTGCAATGAGGTCAATGACATCCGACAAAAAACAAAATTTCAGGCATGAGTTTCCGTGTATTATATGAAGAACGTTTCAGCCCCGCCCCACTTTCAGAATTTGAAAAAGTGCCGCTCCGCTGTCGTAATTTCCTGTTTCAACAAATTTTTGTCTAAAAGTTCTTATTTATAACTTAGTTAGTTATAAAGTTACTTAGTTTTTTGTTTTTTTTTTACAATCTTTTGGGTTTAAATGCATACAAAAATAATGGGAAAATACATGTACTCTTAACTCTTATCAAAGACAAAGATAACAGACACCAACAGATGTGCGCATGCGGATAAATTCAAAACTGAAAACGTTAACTTGTCGTCGTACACCGACCAGCAGAACATAAGAAAGACATGGACAGTTTTTGTTTGATGCAGTAAAGTTAATAATACAATTTTCAGAGCGCCACCGCGTATAACATCTGCGAGGTACGAGTTTCCAGTAATAGTACTTTGTTTTTGTTAACGTATGTTTTAATGACTATCTAATAGTACGTATAGCACATATTCTACATGGCGTAGTGGTGAACCAAATGTAAAATAAATCCGTACAAGTAAGTTACTTGATCGGGATAATTTAAAATCCCAGATGAAACGAGAGAACAATCTAACGCGAGTCTCATTATGTGATGGGACTAAATATAGCCTGAATTGTTATTGACATGCAATTGCTTGCTGTTGCTTGAAGTCATTCCGAAGTGAGGAACTGTTATTAATAGTCTTAATTTTATATATTTACTCAACCAATAGAAAACGCGTTGACATAAAGCCAAATGTTGATTGTTGATCAAGTGGTATCTCGCCTAAAAAGGCTGCAAGACGCAAAACTACTAGCATTGTGTTGTTTTATTTTAACCTGACAGATGAACATGGAATCGTCTGATGCCATTAAGAGCGAGTGAGTATATAGCTATTCATTCATTCCTTTCACTTTACACTTCAATAGTATTTAGGGTCTATAGCCTAGTCTATAGCCTTACAGTCCTTTTTTTAAATGTGTTTAATTTAATTTAGTTTTCCCACAGTGACTAAGAATTATGTTTTAAATGTTTCAGTGAAAACGCTGTACCCTACAGGCGGCGCATTTCTTCGGCAAGTATTAAAAATGTATTAAAATGTATAAAAGTATTGAAATTATTATTCTGCAAACGGGTATATTAATAATATTATTTATTCATTTTCAGATTTTGAAAGCACCACCTGCATCTATCAAATTTGTGGAAACACCGGTAATTTTTTCTAGTCAATTTAACATTTTCACTTAGCCTATATTGCATATATGATTGGTTTGCCATAAAAAACACTTGTTACCAACAGAAAACCTGGCATCTTCATATTTTAAAATAAATTTCTTCCTCCTCACTCAAGGTGAAAGTTGCTAAACCTGCAGAAAAGAGGAATTCCAAGAGAGTCAGTTTTGCCCCTGATGTTCGGCTCTTAAAGTGAGACTCTCTACAATAATACATATCAGTCTTTACGTTTGTCTGCACAAACGAATTGTTTGTTCACCTTTGCTGATGTTGACTTTATTTACAGCGATCTGAAAAATTACAGCCCTGGCCAAAGTCCACTTCGAAACCTAACTGGTAAGGCTCTTCAGGGATTTTGTTCACTGTCCTGCTACTGATATTATTTTTATATGTAACCTACAAATCGGCAGCTTATTTCTGATGTGTCAATTGTCAACACAACTGTTTATGGATTTGGCTTTCCTGTGTAAAGTATTTGATTTTTGTATTTTATTATTGTTTTTATTTATTATTATTGATTTATTCCACAGCTGTAGAAAATCCTGACATGAGGTAATAAGATTTAAATTCACCTCCCATTTCAGTTGATAATGAATGATTATGTGAACCAAATCAGTCTCTCACTGCAAACTAAATGTTATTTTTATTTTTTCATGTGTTCTTTACCTTAAGGCCACAGTTTGGTGTTATTGAAGAAAGGATTCCACCGGTTACTGGTAGATGGAATAACTGAACATGCTTCTTTTTTTGTTTTGTTTTTTGTTGCTCAATTTAATCAATATTTTAAATTGCCTAATATTAAACTCCTATCCAAATGTAGGTATGGAAACCTTGTTGAAAGCTCCTCTGCAAACCTCTCAAGAAAGGACCAAGGTGATTTTCAAAATACATTAACACATTTTGGTTCCAGTAATTGCTGAATTCAGTTATCTAAAAATGTTAATTTGACATGTGCACATTTTAACTCACTCAGGAGATTTTCATGGCCAACTACAATGCTGAAGCTTACTATGGGGAGAAAACCATGATATTCACTGAAAATGGTGCCTCTATGGATATAACTCACAGTCACACCATACTCATTGCAAGTGATTCAGAATTGAATGCAATTCTGCCAAACCAAAGTGGTGGGATCGTACCTTCTTGTGGAAACATGGATTTTCCTTTCACCACAAAGAGGAGTGAAGCTGAGATGTCTAATGCATCAAGAAACGTACTCCCGTCAGTGTGTGATTTGGATCCGGAGTTTGAAAACTTCCTCGCTAGTATCTCTAAGCCGAGTAATACCACAGCCAGTTCTGTGTTGAACAAAGTGGTGCACAGTTCTGCACAAACCCCTCAAAAAACTATAGAAACATGGCCCATCTTGGCCAATCTTAAAGGACATTGTGCTGGACGCGATAAAGAGAATAAGGAACCAGCTTTTATGTCAATGGAAAAAACACTTCACAACAGCCAGAGCATTGGTCAGGCATCTAACAGAAGTGCAGTCCTTTTAGAAGATAAAGGAATGGATATGACTGAGGCCATTAATGGTCATATTGGAGAGAATGCACCCCATAATGAACCTCTGAGTTGTCTTTTTCCCACGTCAGACTTGTGGTTTAATGACCATAGGAACACAACTGAGAACAATTTGGCACTGCATCGCTCTGAATCTCTGGGATGTACATCCTCTACAAGAAAACCATCGGCCGTCATCAATTCAAAGACCTGTGGGATTGCCACTAATGCCAAAACATTCAATGTTGATGTTTTGACAAGTAAAAAACGAAAAAGTCTGTCCTTTATGCCAGCTTCCTGCAGAACCAATACTTCATTTGAAGCTAATCCCGATGACATGGACATGACAAAGTGTCAAACTGGGTTCATTGGAGAGTCTAATGATATGGAAATAACAAAAAGCCAGACTGTTGTCAATGATGCCAAAAGCCTCTGTCCTGTCAATACTTCGCAAAACAATAGCCGAAAGAGTCTAGCTTTAATGCTTGGTTCTACTAAAGCCAGTTATACTTCAGAGGATGAGTGTGGTATGGAGACGATTAAAGCTCCTACTGTTACCATTGACCACAAACCTTTAAGCAGCCTGTTTAAAAAAAAAGCAGGGGCATTGGAATCAGAAAGTAATTCTCATGACATGGAGTTCACTAGGTGTCAGACCAGTATAATTGAATCAAAGCATCTTGATGTTGTAAAGCCTTCATTGATTGGCAACACTGGAGGACCACTCGGCGTATGTGATCCATGCAAAACATTATTTTCTGAAGACGAGGGAACAAATATGACTGCGCACCAGGGAGTGCGTTCAAATTACAATCCTTGTGAATCTGATGATATGGAAATGACAAGGTGCCAGACTGTTGCGATTGATGCCAAAAGTCTCCAAGCAGTTAATCAATTACAGAAAAGAAAGAGTCTGGCTCTTGTGCCTGCTTCTAGTAAAGAAAGTAATATTTTAGAGGACGACTGTAACATGGAGATGACTAAGGCATTAACTGTTTCCATTGACCACAAAACTTTGGGCTGCCTGTTCCCCAAAGAAAATAATCCATTTGGGTCGTTGGGAGCAGATTGTGATTCAGATGACATGGAGTTTACCAGGTGTCAGACTAGGATCATTGAAGCAAAGAGTATTGATGTTTCAAAGCCTTCGTTGATTAGTGGCGCTAGAAGGCCACCTAGTTTATACGAGCCATGCAGAAATCTACTTGAAGAGGACAACAAGCGAACACGTATGACTGCACAGCAGGGAGAATCTACAATTCACAATGCGTGTGAATCTGATGATATGGAAATGACAAGGTGCCAGACTGTTGCAATTGATGCCAAAAGTCTCCAAGCAGTCAGTCAATTACAGAAAAGAAAGAGTCTGGCTTTTGTGCCTGCTTCTACTAAAGCATGTAATACTTCAGAGGACGACTGTAACATGGAGATGACTAAGGCATTAACTGTTTCCATTGACCACAAAACTTTGGGCTACCTGTTCCCCAAAGAAAATAATCCAGTGGAAACTGAATGTGATTCAGATGACATGGAGTTTACCAGATGCCAGACTGATATCACTAAGACAAAGCATCTTGATGCTGTAAACTCTTCATTAAGTGGTGGCGTTAAAGGGCGATTCGGCTTATATGAACCAAATGCGATTTCACACCAGGGAGAGTTTTCAAACCACCAGTATGCTTGTGAATCTGATGATATGGAAATGACCAGATGCCAGACTGCTGCCATTGAAGCCAAAAGTCTACAAGCAGTCAATCTGTTGCACAAAAGAAAGAGTCTGGCTTTGACAAATACTTCCTCCAAAGCCAGGAATATCTGGGCATTGGGAACTAATGGGGATTCTGGTGACATGGAGTTGACAAAGTGTCAAACTGGGATCATTGAAGCAAGGAGTCTTTATGTTTCAAACTCAAATGCTGGCAGTGCAGGGTCCATTAATGATCAAAGTGTACAATTTCAACTAGAGAAAACTGGCCTCAGTCACAAGAAACCAACTTCATCAGATCCTATTGAGTTGGAAATGACAAAAAGCCACACTGTTGCTATTGAATCAAATGTCTGCATTGCTGGTGAGGCATTGAGTAGCTCTGGAAATCTGGACTTATCACAGGCCAGGAAAACAATTGGGAACCTGTCCGAAGACTCAAACAGTCAAGACGATGACTGTTCACTAGTTGTAGATTGGAAGAATCTCACTCCTTATGACCGTACCGAAGAAAAAAACATGGCATTCAGCAGACATGGTGCTATTGGTACAGAAAAAAAACATGAGGGTGTTTCAATGTCTGCTAGTATATTACCTGATCACACATTTAGGGCAGTCGAAGCCGGCGCACTGAATATTGAACAGGAAGGTCTTCCAACGAAGACAACGGAGTCCTCACCACATTATGGGGATCAGTTTGGCATCTGCACTACCATTCCAGATTCTCTTGAATCAAAGCAACTTGAAAATGGCAAGGAAAATAGCTCTTTGTTGCAGGGTTTGGAAAGCTCACCTCATAATAGTCCTGCAGACCACAAAGTCGCAATGTGGAACCGGACCAGACGTAGGAGTTTAGCTGATCTACAATCTAAACTAAGGCGTCTAAGCCACAGGATGAATGAACCAGTTGAACACATTGCCTTGGATAGTTGCACTGCACCGTTGGCTCAACCAGAGACAGACTTTGACAAAAACTCTGACGCAACACAACTCCCTGTTGTGGAGAAGGATCCTAAAATGGAATACACTGTCAAAGATAATTTTGCTCCAGATGAACCACCTGCTGCAACTGCTTCTTTGAACTTGAGGAGTAAACACTTTATGTCCAGACGGTCAATGGGAAGCTTTATGCCCAAACTCCCACAAAAGGTAAAGACGCCTGCCAAACCAAGTAATGTGAAGTCTGTTGGAAAACCCGTGGAAATAAGTAGCATCAGTGATAAGCACAGCTACAGCAACCCACCGGATACTATTTTTGATGAAGTTCTCCTTAACACGAGCATTGATGAGGATGTGTCAGAAACCTTAGACACACAGGCTCAGGGAATGAGTGATGGCAGTCTACTCCAAGAGACCAAGCTGAAAGATGCCGTGGAGGATGACTTTTTTGAAGAGTCTTCCCCCAATCTCGCCCATGGCAAGAAAAGACCTTTACCAGAAGATTATGACTATAACAGGGATGATAAAATAAGGAGAAAAACATCAACTGACAAAATTCATCACTTGGTAGGTCAAAATATAGCACGGTATATTTAATATTTCATTGTTTTTAGCTGTTAAATAATTTATCCTCTTTTTTTTTTGCCAGGAACAGCCGTCTCAGATAACTGAGCATGATATTAACCTTTCAACAGCTACGTCTGTCATCACGCAGATAGTGGATTCTTCCAACAGCAGCAACACCGCCACAGTCCAAAGTGAAGCAACATTGGAATCAAGTAAATTTCTAACTATCCATTATAATCCTCTAATGTCTCTCTTTAGATAAAGAGCAGTCTTGTAAATGTCTTTTTCCCATTTTTGTTTTTTTCTTTTTAGTTATGAAACAAAGCCTCTTTGAATCCCAGCTTGAAGATGTTAGGGAATACACCAGTGATGTGCACAAGGTACTGTATTTACACCCCATTTTACCATGAGTGCATTATTAAGTAATGCCTTGTATTTCATAGCCTTTTTTTTTTAATTTTTTTAATTTTTTTTTTTACAGAAAATGGATGGTGACAGAATTACAATGTTGGAGTTTTTTAAACTCTTCAACTTGGACTTTGTCATTCACAATCCTCGTCAAAGTGTCCTCCCTGGCAAGGTAAGTTTACACATCTTCGAATGGGTAAAGGTTACAACTGGCTTAAAGGGACACTCCTCCTTTTGTGTCTGGAGTCCCCCTGGTGGTTAAAGCCAGCTTAACAAAAACGCTGTTTTAGTTTAAGACTCAGAGTGCATAGTCCTCCTGAGGAGCTGGCATTCCTCGCTACTCCTCCCCTTACAGAGCTTACATTGACTCACATTTTCTCACATAACATTTCCCATACAGCCATGGACACAGTTGTGAAACATAAACAGTAAGCTTGGTGTGAGCTGTCGGGCTCTGTAACACAATGAGTGTACCTAAAACATAACTGTGAATCTCTCCCTTTCCATAGCTGCCCTCAGATAAAGAGCCTACAGCCGAGGATTCGCTGAAGAACAGGCACATTAACTGTCCCAAACTGAAGGTGTATGAGCTGGAACACCACCACCTTACAGAGAAGGTGGAGGGGTATGTTGTTTTTTGCTTTTACAATGTTCTAGACATGCAAGTGGCATCGGTGCCTACGTATTCTGGTAGTCTCTCATCAAATACATGGAAGTTTAATTTCAGGTTTAACAGTGGTTCAGGTACAGCGGTAGTAGATGCCAGACCTTTACAGATCCATTCCTATATTTGTTGGGGCCAAAACTACATCCCATTCTTAATGGTTGATATTAAATGTCTTCAGTCCCACTGCTCATGGACTATAAACGGTGCTCAAGGTTCTACTGAAAGTGCAACAGACTGGACAGAGGAAATGCCTAGTTGATCTCAATGAGCAGATGGTGTTTTAGTATTGTTTTCTTTCTTTCCCCAGATTAAAGATCCGGATGAGGGACAGAGAGAGACCCCTGAAGAGTGTCAATAGACCCCTTTGGGAGGGGATAAGGAACTTCTCAGAGAAAGAGGTATGAAATGCATTATTATATTATATCTGCATTACGGCCTTGTGTCCGGGCTACACTTAACAAGCAACACAGAACTGAAAAATATGAGTGTTGTGTTTTAAATTCCATCATGGTATAGTTCTTCTTCTTGGCTGTTATACTATAATGTATTGATTTGTGGTGAGAAAAGCAGGTTATATTTAAGTTTATAACAAAATAAGGTGCATGGTGTTTTCAGTTGTGGAAATTCCCAAGTCTAAATGTCCACAGCTGAAGAGTTTTGGTGCCAGGCTGAAACAGAGGAGTAACTGGTTCAGAAAAAAGAGCAAGTGTCAGTCGCACGAGATGAAGGAGCTGCTGTATTCAGACCTGCGGAACGCCAACATGGTAGGAGAGACACGCTAGGAGTGGTGGAGCGTCTTTCTCACACACACACACACACACACACTGCAGTGCTCTAAACACTAGCCATGTCTGTGGTGTTTACACACACACACACACAGACACTGCAGTGCTCTAAACACTAGCCATGTCTGTGGTGTTTACACACACACACACACACACACACACACACACACACACACACACACACTGCAGTGCTCTAAACACTAGCGATTTGTGTGGTGTTTACTGCTTCAGGAGGAACAACAGAAGTTGAGGAGAAAGATTGCAGAAGCTGATGAGATGCTGAGGAACATGGATGACTGCATTCACGAGTTGGAGACCGGTAGGTTATTATGTGTAGTATGGGGTTGCAAAATGCGTTGCTGCTATTTATTTGTTTTTTGTTTTTTTAATGAAATATAAATGCATATTTTTATGAAGATATGCATTGATCACGATGTAACAAAACCACTAATGCAAACTGCAGCCCGATCAGAATGTATCGGAGCACACCTAGCTAGTAGATGTCGCGCACGTGGCCTAACGTAGCGTCTCCTCATCAAAACAAGATCTACATCTAGAAGTAATAAGTTAAAATGTTTTCTGTTAACGTCACTTTCATCTAATATGGGTAAGTGCAAGTTCAACGAGATCTGGCTCAAGAACAGCGCATTTAGTGCTTGTTTGAAGCCTGTTGAACATAACGCATTTGAAGACCGCTGCACCTTGTGCAGGAAAACGCTCGGATTAGGAACGTTGGGTATAAAGGCATTAGAGTCACATGGGAAGTCAGAAAAACATAAAGCCGCCGTGAAAAGCCACCAGCAAACGCCTGCCATCACCCAATATTATTCTGTATTCACATCGGGAAAATCACCAAAGCCTGGCTAATTTTTTTGGCCAGTATGGAAGTGAAATGGGTCTTAAATTGCATTGATAATGGTCTTAAAAAGTCTTATTTAACTTGTTGAAACCTGCAGAAACCCTTTATCTTGGCCATATATATATGTATGTAGCAGAACAAAGTGGTTTATGTTATCCACCATCTTACGGTCACAACTGTTGGGGATTGTTATGTACGTATTGTTGATGTTGCTTTTTGTTTCAACTAGAACTGTCTGCTGTTGAAGGGAACGGTTTAGAGGATACTAAGCCAACACTGAAGTCAAGTAAATTGGGTACATTTTCATTCTGTAATTCATACTTAAATGATTGTTTGATTTTCTTTTTATTATAGATGTTAATGTAATGTACTTTTCCACAGCATTAGAGAATGTCACAAGACAGTTGACTGACAACGAGAGGTGTGTTGGCATCTTAATTACCATAACAACAAATATCCTGCTGTAGGAATTTAAATGGAAATTTTTCTGAATATCCACAACAACACTACTACTACTACTACTACTACTACTACTACTACTACTACTACTACTACTACTACTACTACTACTACTACTACTACTAAGGAGAACGTGTTTGTTTTCGTTGTTTCTGCCTCAGACAAATATGTGAACTGGACGTGGAGAAGAAGCAAAACATGGACAAACTGAACAAGCTGAAGACTGAGACGCAAGATCTGCAAAACCATATCGCCACGCTACACATGTGAGCTCCTGTTTTTTTCATTCGAACGTGTAGCTTATTTTCTGGTGCCGTTATCAAGGATTCCATTAATCGTAAATTTAGATTGACCAGTGACCATTTTAAATCCTAGTAAATGTGTCAGATGTCTCTAAAGGTAAAGCTTTTGGTCAGTGAAAAGTTAGGGAATATTGTAACCCCTACTATCTTGTAAGCCTGTTCTGCTGTTAATGGAACCGCGTTCACTAGACACTGGTCTTGTTTTTCTCTGAAACATAAAAGGTCAGGCAAAGGTTATATAATCACTTCTGTTTAGGGTGAATGAGTTTAAGGTGAAGGAGTCCAGATCTGATGGCGCCATCTACACCTTTCTCTACGAGTCCCTTCATCTAGAGGTGGTGTTTGGAAACTGCGATGGTGCAGGTGAGATCAGTTTTCCGCGGTCACTCGGCTTCAGCCTGTGTAGGACCCTAATAACTGACCTTTAGACCTTTTCTTTGTTCTCAGGGGAGAGCGGTGAACCTGAGAGGAATGTATGCGACATCACCTTCAGACTAGAACTAGACGGTGAGGGAACATTTCTTGTCGAATGACATCAAGCAATCCCTGTGACCTCAGGAACTTGTCCTGCTTGGAAACCGTGACTTAGCCTGCCGTATTTTAAGCATTTTGTTCTGTTCCCAATAGAGGAAAGATCCCAGCCATACGCCTGCCTTGTTCACAACCTGCTCTCCCAGTACCTTGAGAGAGAAACTTCTTGGGTGACGAAATATCCAACTAGCGGATATATTCCCAGGGTATGTGCGCAAAGGACATGAGTGTTAGCGATGGGCCTCACCAGGGTACCATTCCACAACGACACAAGGCTGTGCTATGGTCTTCTTTATCTGCAACACATGATCCAATGACGTGTAATTTCGGTGGTTCATCTTCTCACATTGCTGTGTCTGTGATGGTTGTGGATTGGTGTCGACCCCAGCTGCTACACGACGTCGGCCTGGTGGTGAGTCGCCTTCGCCTGCTGGGTGAGGAGGTTCGCCTGCTCAAGATGTGGGCCGGCCTGAGACTGGACATGCAGGACATCAGCTGTGTCCACTCCCAGTAAGGACCTGCCGTTTATTCAATGGTGTCACAGTATTTATGAGGGAACAAGTGGTTCATAGGGGAGGGTGTTATGGGTGGGGTGTTAATTTGCCAAGTGTTAATTTGCCATGTACTTACTGGTTAAAATATACATGTGTGTAATTGCATGTAGAGAAATCCCTGTGTGTTTTCTTCTATCAGTAATTGTGTAACCAGCCTCTGCCTGCTCCCAGGGTTCACATTCTCTTCAGCAGCCTGAAGGCGGTCGTCAAGTTTGAGATAAACCTCTCGGTCTCTATAGCGTACCCCCTGTGCCCGCTTCAAGTCCAGCACTTCAAGAGTCACATTGGAGACGTCACGTACGTTAGGCTCTGCCATGTCACACCGTCGCGAGCTGCTGAATAACGGCGGGAACAGGCCTGGGGTTGACCGGATGCTTTGCCTTGTTGTCTTGTCCCAACAGAGCGGAGCAGATCCAAGCCATCGTGTCATCGGTGTCTCCAGGCAGGAAGTACCTGACTGGGATCGTCAAGAGGATTCATGAAGTTCTACTCTGAGACGGGCCTCTGCAACAAGCTGTACTGCTGCTGTGGTCTTGTGCAACACAGGAGAGCACATCGTTTTTTTTTTTTTTAATATGTTGCTAAACTAGTTGTAGATGGATGACGTGGGTACATTTGTTAATGTGTTGACCAGTACCACTGAAATAATATACTGGTATTTGTGGGTAAGATAATTAATGTCAATGTTAAAAATATGAATACTAGTGTACTCGTTCTCTTGTAAATAAAGAAATAAAAGCTTTCTCATTCTTTGTCATATTGTGTATTCATTCTTGGTTTTTGCATTTATTGTAGTTGCAGTCTAATCGATTTTTAATAACATTAACAGCCAGTGATAATAAAACCTGGACAATATCTGAATACCAACCGCCATTGTTTTAGTGCAATAAAATATTATTCAGGACTCTGTTGCCCTCTACTGGTTGGAAGCTATCTAGCAGTTTCTATCGTTTCTGGGCTCTAGAGGGCGCCACAGTCCGGTAAAATATATTGCCAACAAACGGTTTTGGCACTTCATTAGCTTGTAATGCAAAAATAGGATTTCCCTCAGTATATAACTTATTTTTCACAATCATCATTTTATGAACTCTTCAAAGGTTTCCTCAATGTATGTATACACTACCTAAGGAAATACCCTACCCAAAATGTAAAGTTTGTGAAATTATGTAACAATACTCCCAACTTGCACACCTCGAGCACATTGCCACAGAGGACGAGGTTCCTCCAGTCCTTGGCCGAAAGCAGCTCCTTGGCGACAGAGAAAGCTCTTTTGTCCAACAAAGAACACGCTTATGTCTTACCCTATGGACTTTCTCTTACTTCTTAAATCGTATAGCTGGCCTAAAAGTCAATCGTCATTTCTACAGGGCTTCTTGATCTTTCGTTTATTTTTTTATTTATCTATCATGTGTTGTTTCCTTGAGGGTCCACTAAGTGATGTTTTAGAACAAAAAAGTCTTTATGTAGCCTAGATAAATGAATAATTATCCTTTTTGATAATTTTTAAACCATGTGCACACACAAGAGATGGAGATTTAGATCATACTTCAGCTCATCTTTCCCCAGTCAGAGCACTCTGTCCGAAGTCATCCGGAGTAGAACAGTGAATGTTCTGGGTTGAATGCCAATTGCTATAATGGAAGAGCAAGTGCTTTATAATGTAAAGGGACTCCCAGCTGCATATTGTGGAACACCAGAAACTGATGGAAATGGCTCTCAGCTTTCTCCTTTCCTTCCTTTCCCATTTTCCTGTGTGGGTGTCTTGTGTTTATAATGACATGATTACAATGATGATGATCCAATCAGATGACAGCATCACAAAAGGTTTAATCCTGTAGAGTAACATCTGTCCTCGGGCGACCTGCCTCAAATCCGTTTATCCACTGATCCAGGGCCAGTATTTCACCGTTCCCCCTCAGTAACCACATCAGCCCCCACACTGACCGCACACTGTGAAAGAATGATCGGCCACCTGTCATCAGTTCCTGTGATCGATATAAGGGCCACACTAAAAGAAGAATAGCTGTTGTTTTTTGTTTTTTTTAGATAGAAAATTGAATTGGGGCCCGATTTACATGAACGTCCCACTCTGTTCTCAGATCGAAACCTTGTCAGCCTGCCAGACATTATCAAATGGAACGGGAGAGAATTTACTGGGGTCAGTGTGCCTTCTTATGTGATTACTTGTTGGTTACAAAGTTTGTTATTTTTGTTAGTTTTAAATTATATGTCTGATATCTGAGACTTTTGTTACCCATAACATTTATTTTACCTTTGAATAAAGCCTTTTTGTCGTAAACCTAACTAACACAAGCTGGGGTCAGAGTACAGCTCAATTACAGAAATGTGAATTCACACCTGTGTGCGTGCGTGCGTGTGTGGGTGGAAGGGAGTGATGGACAGCCAACATGTGACGTTGGAACGCGATACTTGGAGACAACTGTGTCAGATTCACGTCTCTGTTGATAAACAGTCCAGTCGCTCTGCCTGTGATTCCAGATTCCATCCCCCCATCAACACCCCCACTCCACTCACAGACGCACGCACACACACGCGCACACACACGCACACACACTTGGTTTGCCCCCAGCCACGCCCACTAGGTTATATTACATCTCAATTGTCCCTTTCACACAGGTAATTAGTGCTGCTGGGATGACTTCCCACAGAAATCACCTGGCCTCTATCTACCCTATGACAAACACATCCACATGCACTCGTGCACACACACACACACACACACACACTCCATGTAAGCCTACAGTAGTATGTGACCTATGTAGCCGGCTGAAGACAATACGTGTGTCTCTCGGCAGGGGAGAGAGAGCAGAGACAGCTGTCTAACAGACAGACAGGTCCCCAGCACTAAAGGTTCCTCAGCATTACTTTGTTCTCTTTATTGAAGAAATGTGAAAAGGTTAGATTAGGCTTTTCTCTTTGTTTGACTGGACAGTTGGAGAGAGTGGATAAGCACCGCTCATTTAGTCAGTCTCCCAGCAACTACATTTTGATTTGCCAAACAAAAAATACATGCATCTTTTTAGGTTTTATAACATAAATATATATACACAGTGTGTATGTATATGT
>JAOEHI010029575.1:0-24927 GCA_025447815.1 Percopsis transmontana | reverse complement strand
CGTTTCATCCGTAATTCAGCTTGTGTGTGTTTTTGCTGGCTGCGCTTACTCTCGTCCAACACACACCGTTGTTACACCGGTGAAGGGGGTGACGCTTTGAAAGACTTAAAGGTTCAGTAGGATTTAGTGGCATCTAGCGGTGAGATTGCAGAATGCAATCAACTGAATACCCCTCCCTTACCCGTCCCTTTCCAAGCGTGTTGCCTATTAGAACCTATGGCGGACGGATTCAAGCTGCCAACGTAAAAACGCGAATAGTGCTCTCTAGAGCCAGTGTTTGGTTTGTCTGCTCTGGGCTACTATAGAAACATGGTGGCGCAACACGGCAGGCCCCGTGGAAGAGGACCCACTCCTTATCTATTTATGAAGGGCTCATTCTAAGCTTACGAAAACATAAGAATTAATTGTTACAGGTGATTATACACTAATTAAAACATAATTATGAATAATATATTCCATTTCTGCTAATAGTTCCCCCTAAATCCTAATTACTGTACGTTTAAGGATGAGGGACGGATGGATTAAGGATTTGCCTTTTAGATCCCTGCCTCAACAGAAATACACATAGTCCCAGTCTGTTAAAAATGGTAAGATGTATGTAAGGATTAAACATCCTTCCATCAAAGTCAGACACATTTCCCGCTGACATCGCCTTTGGAAACGCTTCATAGCTTGCGGAGGGTTTTTAAAGGCAACCAATCATCAGTGCCTGTACGTCAAAGATTATCCAAAGCTGGTGTGGAGTTTGCAGTGTGTTATGTATCAGTGCGTGGACAATCAGTGCGTGGACAATCGATGAGGCGTTTCTCAGCCTCGGGAGGGGTGAGACTGCTGCTGGGTCAGATCAACAAGCGTCAGTCACAGGGAGGCCAATGGAGTTCCTGTATACATAACAGAGGGGCTTTTAGAATGTATTGGATCATGGGATCTATGCAGGAACCCCCCCTATACACATACACACACACATTCACACACACACACACACACTCTCTTAATGGCACCCCATCTCCATAGATGTAGTTTTATTAGATACTGTATATCAGTCCATCCCTGTATCCTACCCATTCATCCTCCTGCTTTTAAAAACAAGCATGCTTCATTTGTTCATCGTAGGTGAGATTGTAAATGCTGTGTCAAGTGCACATGCACAGATGCATCAGTCACAAAATCGTCACACGAGCCCGACAAGAGAGATTCCTACAATTTGTCCCAAATTACTCAAATCAGCGTTAAGAAAAACATTTTGGTTTCAAACTCTGCGAGTTCTAAGGGGCTGGAGTTCTTCTCTACTCACCCCCTTACATCTCTGCTAGGCTCACACCGTTCTCTATTTCACCCCATTCAGCCACCTTTACAGTATGGTTGTGAGCAGGGGCAGAGTTTTGGGGTTGTGGGGGCTCTGTAACACACTCGAGGAGTGTGTCTTTAAGATAGCTAATATTGATGCAACGAAAAAAGCAATTCAGAAAAGTGTGTGAGTGTGTGTGTGAGTGTTACAATACATTGTCCCTGCATGCCAAGCACTGATCTTGAAATCAATGGAGTGAAGGAAGAAACGTCTCCCTGGCAACTTTGCTGAACAGATTGTGCATCCTTGTCATATTGTCATGTGAAGGATAGCCGTGGGCCATGTCAACAGTTTCAGGCCGTCTGCCTGTGAATTATTCATTTCAGAGAGACAGTGACATTTCAACATACTGACACCATGAGAGACAGTGATTTCTCTTGCAGCTTCTTTTTTGTTTTTTGAGGTGGGCTAATTTAAATATTTCATGTATATGATTACAAGTTAAAAAACAGTACCAGCTTTTTATGTGATATTCAGATTTGTTTTTTAACTGAAAGGTATTCAAGAATCAGATGACATAGTAATGCAATGTTTTCTTCCCTGGGAAATGGCTTACACACATCAGAAAGAATTAGCTACCGCTAATCCCAAATTAAATTGAGTAAGGTAGCGAAAAACATGTTTGATTTTGAATCAGTCATTTAGTTTTGTGCACAGGTATGGTGTTAACACAATTATATTCAACATTTAGATATTTTTTTCCCATTTAGCATTAGTATATTGAGTAGCTAAACATTTAGGTTGACTGAACCGCTTGAGCATGCCATATTTCAGTATCATTATTTACCTTACAACCAACTGTAGTTCTAGTAAATGCCCCTGATCTTTCAAAATAACGCAGACTCCATTGTTAAATCGATCAAGGATGTTTTCCCCTTGGGTTCTCTGTTGAATCCTCGTGAATTTTAGTAGAAAGGTCGGCTATAGGCCCACAAGGAATCTATTCAAATTTGGTGGGGATCAGACAGGAATGTTCATCATTAGGAAACAGGGTCAGAACTGAAATTTATTGGTGTATGTAGACAATTGGTGGAAGGTTTTCTGTGAAACATTGGATAAAAGTTAGCCACAAGTGAGAGATTAAATTACTGTTTATTGACCCGCCCTGGCAGATATGCACTCACCATGTGCCCTCCAGTTGTTATTTACGGAGGGTGGTGAGAGTTCTGAATATCAAAACTGACACACTCACTGCAGTTTCCCCAGGAGCTGAAACCAGTCGGATCAGTGGCTAGAAAGATATTTAGACTTAAGCCTAAGCCTCAACACTACATGATACAATGTAGCTCCTGAGCCTCCAAGGTCACCACTGGAACAACCATTCCTTGCTCCAGTCTGCTATTCTCAGCTCAAAACAGACAGCACAATCTCCGTGTTACCACAGCAACTCTCTGTTAATCAATTACCTTGCTATCATCACATGCAAGCACACACCAACACACACGGATGTAGGTGGCATTCCTGTATGCACATACACGTGCCCGTTCATGCGCACAACTCAAGTGGCAATGTTTCAACACACATGAATTCATGCTCTGTAATTGACACACACGCGCGTGCGCGCACACACACTTGTACACACTGACACAGAAACACTCGCAGCCACTTTCCTTCTTTGCGCTTATCAGGCTGGTCTTGATGATATCTTGCTGCTGATTTTCGCTTTTCAATGTCGCCTGCTCCTCTAAATGTTCAAACACATCCTATTAAAACTGGACAAGCTGTCGTGAGCACACCATCCAGGATGTAGCGAAAACAGGCTGGGTGTTTTTGGTTTGCTTACTGTGGCACACACACGCTGTCCACACAGGTATTCGGGGTTATCTGTGCGCCGCACGGCTTTATTTCTGCTGGTTAACACACACACACGGGATTTAAACACTGCCCGTCGTTCAGTCATACAGTCATCAATGCGAGAGCTTCCGCGTGGAGCTCTCAGTCTCATTCTCCCCGCCTGGGAGTCCTCCTCTGCTGTGTTCACTCCCTGCTTAAAAGAGAGACAGGTGATAATTGCCCTCACCTGTCTCTCAGCCCCGTGAATCACACCTCCACACGTTCCCTCCCGTCTGCATCAGCGCTAAACCACGCCCCCACTCCCACACTTAGTTACATAGAAAATTAAGGTTACTTAGATAATGTTGGGTAATGGATGGCTCGCTCGGCTATTTATGTGTTTAGTGGCGAAACCATCGCTGTCCTCATAATGGTCGAGTCTAAAAGCACACACCTAGCACTTCGCCGTTGTTTGTATTTCTATAATGGTATTTTCCTACCTCATATTTCAAGAAGTAATGGTTAACCGACGATGGCTGAAGGTGTCCTCATAACTTAGACATTTTAATGTCTAAGTTATGTCTAATGTTTGTATCTAATGTCTAATGTTTGTATCCTGCTGTGGAGTCCCTGCATTTAGACAGACGACGAAAGCACTACTCCTGCTTCTAGTTTGACCAGGTACACACTTGAAAGATCCGATCTCATAGTGTGGCTGATAGATAAAGGCATTTCATTACATTTTACTAGTTTGTATGTTAAGCATACCCTGCGTCAGTGACCCAGAAGACAATATGTCAAGACTTGATGTCTTTCTTATTTGGAACACTCCAATCCATTGAACCAGATTCACACAACGTTTTACTGTAGAAGGCCTTGCATTGCAAGACAACACATGAAATCTGTCCATTCAGGCATCTGTGATAAGAGAATTTAATTTCATCTCATTTATCATCAACACTAAAGCCTGACTCACCTGTCACAGCTGTAATAAACACCTCTGCGTATCTCCCAAACTCTTCACTATATGTGAATGAAGGTGCATGCTTCATTCAAACACTATTGTTTTGACTTCTTATTATTCTTGTGCAACCCCCCCCCCAACACACACAGAGACACTTACTTAAATGCAACCTTCAAATCATTAATTACAAACGGAACGTGTCCCAAATTGAATGCCCGAGTGGTTACACCATATGTGTGCTAAGATTTTCGAAGAGGGAACAGGAAAGACTGTCCTGCTGCCTGAAGCTAAGCAAGTTTTTGGATGTGTGCCATGGCTTTCCATTTCTTGATGTTTTTTATTTGATTACATATCCATTAAGACACTGCCAATCAGGTCTGTGGCAACAGATCATGCTGCCTCATTACGAGCCCATTTTTAAGGTGGTCATTGATAGCTGTTAGGAGGCTGCGCCATGTGTGCACTTGTTTACTTAAAGGAATAACTCGAATCTGAAACGCATCTGTGTTCCATAGAGATCAAAGATATGGAAACATCAGAAAACGGCACCATTTTCTTAAAATAAGATTTGCATCATTTGTTATTTTATTTGTCCACGGCCAGGAAAAACATTTAGATGGTAATAATGAATGTCAATAAGAAACACTGTAGAATATACAGTTTAAGGAAGATAACATAATATGAAACATGACAACATTAGAATGTACATGTAAGTGAAGTAAACTGCTTTTGTTTCAGTTGCCTCTGTTCACAGTTAGCAATGATATGAGTCTTTGCTGTTTACATTGTTATAGCAAATAACCAGCCTGGAATATGACTGTAAAAACACTCAAAGCACTGAGAAGGTACTCAACTCCTCCCTAAAAGAACGTCGACCAAGTTCTTTATATATACTATGTTACACTTGGGAGATGTTGTTCTCCGGCCATCGGATCATCATTCTACTATGCCCTCATCACGTAGGTCATGTTATGCTAAATCAATGGTCAAATCTTCAAAATCCGAAATCAATATTTGCAGTGAAATGATTTACACCGTCTTACTCCTGTCTATTTTGTTTGACAGTTCACACTAAATCTGTGATATGTATTGTCTTTATATTTCAGATATTCACACGTTACGGGAAATGCTACACCTTCAATTCTGGCCAAGACAAGCGCCCCCTGTTGGTAACAATGAAGGGCGGGATGGGCAACGGTCTGGAGCTGATGCTGGACATCCAGCAGGATGAATACTTGCCCGTGTGGGGAGAGACTGGTAAGAACATATCTACGGGAATTTATGGAATGTTTCCTGCCAATCTACCGTTGACATCTGTAGATGTAACTCTGGTCAGCAATGCACCAAGGTATGCTTGGCAATCTAAAACACCCTGCCCATTCCTGTCGGGTTTGAGAAACTATCCTAAAAAGGTGCATTTTGAACAGTTGAAGCATACCTTCTGTGATTGATTAGAAGCATATTTTTTTATTGGCGTATAATTGTATCAGTAGTCAGTCAAGCTTAGTTTCCACATAAATCAAGTAAAAGCGGAACCATTTGCCAGATATAAAATCAATGCAGGCTAAGGCATATTTCTCCTGGCGGCTACACAGAGCAAGCACTAAACACTGGGCATTTTTCTGCACATTCTGAATTATTTGACTAAATCCTTTACTGCTGAGACTCTTTCAACTGTATTTACTTTGTTTTGAATGTACTGTAGTCACGTACGATTGGCAAAGTTAGTGGTTAGATGTTAAAGTAAATTATTAGTATTACTAATATTAGTATTATCAATAAATTAATAAGTATAAGTAAAATAAATAAATAAGTACTTTATCAAGAAATTATTAAAGTACTTTGTTTGGTCCATGAAAGCTCTTTAGTTTTCCCCATGTACTGTAGATAAAAATGATACGAAGAAGTGTGGGGACAAATCTATTTCAACATCAATGATGAAATTATTGAGGGAACTTGGTTAGCTAAGACTAATATAGACTAATATAATTCCGTTTGGCACCGCTTCCAAGTGGTACCACGGTTGATTATTTTACCAGTATATGATTGACAGATGGCTGTGAATAAAAGACAACATTAGCCTTTCCAAGTGAATCTTCGGTTCCAGTTCCTGGCAGTTGCAGAAATGGCTTTGTATCCTAGCCTCAATAGTGCAATGTCTGTCACCCTCTTTATCTACGCTTTTTTTTACGGAATTCCGCTTGCCTTTCCAGAACGCTTTAATTGAAAAAAAGCTTGGACTGACAATTGGAGGACACAGATAGCAAGTGACATCCAATTTTACAGCATTACTTCGCTTTAGAGACACAACATCATTCCAAACCAGCACTTGAACATTTACAGGCCTCTGCAAATGTGTTTTAATTAGTGTAGGAGTCTCCATGTTTCGTTGGAATCTCAGTATCAAAGAGGCCAAGTTGCTACATGTAAAATCTATCAGAGTGCTGTAGTGAAGGAAACTGTCCGCATCATTGATTTTCCTTGTTCCTTCTCGTTTTTTATTTATTAATAAATACATTCAGTCTCATTTACCCTGAAGAAAATAAGCCCTCTGTCGAGCGCAAGGTGTTGTCAACTGTGCAGCTTCGAGAGTCTATTGCCATTGTTGTTCCAGCTACTGTTGGCTTTATAGAATACAGCATCAGTGTGTTCCAAGGGTAAAGCACTTGTTTAAAAAAGGTGTACGGTGTATATACTATGTGCATAGTATATACACCGTTCTATGACTATTGCTATCACATAATTTCAGATTGATTTATTATGCTTAGTTTTATAACCTTGTTTTACATGCTAGTAAAACGGAGGCCAGCGGTACAGTGAGTTACTGAGCAGAGTAAACCTCACACCTTAAAAGATGTGCTAGTGACAGATGCTAGTGCCCATTGGGTTTTAGCGTCCCTTGCTGGTGCGTCCGCCTCCCAGGGATTTGGGTTAGAGTCTGGTGCAGGACTCGACTGGTAACACTAGTTATAAAACAAAGTAGTGTTATGATCTGCTACAGTTTGATTGATTGGTCACGACACACTGAGCATATCAATGTGTGTACACTCCGCAATACAGGCATACACATACCCAATCTTGTTTTTTTAATTCCAACAGTACACCTTACACATGCTGCATTGCTTTATTTTTCTTTTGCTGACTTTAACTATCTTTGTAAATTATTTTTGTGTTTTAGTCTGTATTTTTTGTTGTTGAACGACAGTTACTTTTAAAAGGAAGTCATTGCTATTTCATTTATTATGTGTGTAATGACTCCCGCTGCCCTTTTCTAAACCGTGTCTTGTCAACAGACGAGACATCGTTTGAGGCGGGAATCAAGGTTCAGATCCATACCCAGGAAGAGCCGCCGTTTATCGACCAGCTGGGCTTCGGGGTGGCACCAGGGTTCCAGACCTTCGTCTCTTGTCAGGAGCAACGGGTATGTCTTAGGATGGGTGGCCCAGTGGGGCAAACCAATCATATATAATCAATAAATATAAGGTCGTATGGTGGCTTGAAGCACCAGGGTCATGTACACATTATTGTGGGTTTTCTGGGTACACCTCTGTAGACAAGCACTTTATACACTGGCAGACAGGCTTCACTTCCCAGGTGTCTTCCTGCTGTACATATCCTAGGAAGCTCCTTACTCATGTTCCCCTGTAACGAGGAAATATCACAGTTCATTTTGGATGGGAAAATGAACTGTTATCTTTGGTTATAATTTGTAGGGTGACACTTGAACTTCTCAAGAGGATGAGACGGAATCCTCAGACTGCAATCAGACTGATCACTGGCTTAATACAGAGAATGAAAAAGAGAGATGTGCCACTTTCAGTCAAATGAATAAACCATTTTTATGTTTCTAAATTTTCCTATTTCCCTTTTTCAGTATTTTCCCCAATTATCCTTAGCCCCATCTTCGTGTTTGGTATCTTTTAACGACATCTAACTGTGCAATCAATAGTCCCCTGCACCTGGTGGATTTAGAACCAAGGTCTGTTTTCACCCCGACTGCTCCAAACATGATTTGCCGTGTTTGTTCATTCAGTCCACACCACCATTAGTAATGAACGCATGGTTCTCTAGTCAATACGTGGAATGCTGCCTTATGGGACGTGAGCTAGCCATGTGTGCTTTTCAACTCAACTGTAAATAATTCCACGGGTGGTAGGTGCTGGACTATACATAATGAATGGAGGGGGGGAGAAGGAAAAGTCACTCCATGTCTGCCCTGTTAGTGGTGTCCCTCCACCTCTGTCTATAACTTCCTTGCTTTCACCCCTTTTTCTCTCTCCCCCCCCCCCCTCTCTCTCTCTCCCTCTCTCTCTCCCTCCCTCTCTCTCTCTGGCAGACCCTTAGCTCGTTGATTTAGTGCAGATTGCAAACATGCCCTCAACTCCCCACTCCAGATTCACAATGGTGTGAAATGGTTGGGGGTCATTTCAGCCCACCAACTTGTCAACACCTTCCCTTAGAAGGAAATTGTCTGCTGTAATTTAGTAGCTGGACTTTTCAACCGGTTCCTCGTCCACAATACAGTTCTTTCTATTTCCCAATCTGCCTTGTCCTTCCTGCCACAACTCTTTCTTTACCTCTTACCATTCACTTGGTTTCCCCACTTGATTAAGCTAAGGGGAATTGAGGTCACAAACTAACAAGAGGATGATTTATTTTCTTTGGGATTGTTAAACAGCCGACAGCACATCAAATGCGCAAATATTCTGTGCCAGGTTCCCTTTTGACTGCATTTTCCTCTAGAAAAAAAAAATGAAGCAAATAAAATCCCTTACATAGAATGTAGAAATACTGTAGATGGTAGAGAGTTTTGGATGGCTGAACAGCGGCACAGAAAATGGTCCAGTTCTTAATATGAAGTCTCTGAGCATGAGAGAACCATTACCCAGTTCAGTGATTGTTTGGGAAGGTGGGGTTCACATGGTGAGCACATAAGACAAGAGACACGGGGAGTGTTTTACTGCAGGGTGTCCAGCCCTGTTGGGTTTTATGTTCTGTTTGACTTTGTGACACCAAATAGGGGAAATCATTATAGAATCCTGATTACATTTTAGAGGGCTCTGTGTGTGTCCTGGCAGTGAGACACTTGTCTTTTACACTCAAGTAGGATTTTTTAGAGTCCAGGTACCTCAATTACAGCTGTAGTCTTGAATCTCTTGCTATTTGTGCACTCTAGTAGTGCCCCATTTGATTTGATGAGACAGACACAGAGAGGCCTTTGTTGTAGCTAGCTCTCTCACACTCTCTCTCCTTCTTTTAGTGTGTCCTGCTTTTAATGTGTGCCCATGTGATATACAGTACAGTACATGCTGTATACTGTGGCTGTTTATACACCTTGCTCTGTAAATATATATTCTGTAATACGCTGATCTTGCCGAAAGAAAGTTTTTTAAATTTATGATTCACTCATGCACTCTTGCTCTTGCTAACCCTAACCCTAGAGCTATATCCAGTCAACTGTTTCACCACTCTGTTGTACAACCTTCTGTTTTTGTTTCATGACGTATGAGTGGCCAGTCATCTGCGGGAGATAGGAAGACAGGATAAAGGGAGCAGCCCTTTATCCAGCCCTATAGCAGGAGATACAATGCAAATTTCTTTCAAAGTGGGGGTCGAGGGATCCTTTAGCAGGGTTTCGAGATGTTTTTGAAATATTTTTTTATTGGATATTGTTTGTTATTATGTTCTGCGAATCTGTTAATTACACCAACATTGTGCTTGTGCATGTAGTAGACATGATTATAAAGCTAATTCCAGAGCACTGGCATATGGTCTTGCATACAGAAATAGCAGCCACGCCGACAAGGCGCTCATACGCGTCTGCAAACGAGAAAAGAGATAATGAGGGAAGGACATTTACATTTCCTTAATGTTAATGCAACAAAAAAATCTAATAACGTTCAGGAGTCCCAAAAGTATGTGCGATTTAAGTGCGACTCGAGTCCAAGTCGCAAACTCGAGTCCCCATCTCTGACCACAGGCAATTTTAGCGTCTCTATTTCCCCTGCATGTCTTTGGTTAACTGTCATGACCTTCTATTACTGTATTTTGAGGACAACACTGTGAGCTGGGTGTGTTTATTTGGATCCTCTTTCGTTGTTGCCAAGTGAACCAAATCGCTATCCCTCCTGTGTTCCATATAAATAACAGTACAGTAAAACAGGAAAATATCATTGCACCCAGAAGGAACAGTGACATATAATAATAGTAACGACAAAAACAAACAAATGATTGATGCTCGCTCGGTTTCTGGAAGGTTCCATTCGCTCTTTAAGAAATTCTCTGTACAGAATGATCCTGTGTTATTCGGTGGATATTATAAATAATATGACTTTGACTCTACTAATTTTATACTAATTTTCTCTCTCTCTCTCTCTCTCTCTACCCCCCCCCCCCGCCTATAGCTGACCTACCTACCCCCACCATGGGGTGACTGCAAGGCCTCGCCCATGGACTCGGACTTCTTCAGTACCTACAGCCTTACGGCATGCCGCATCGACTGTGAGACGCGGTACCTGGTGGAGAACTGCAACTGCAGGATGGTACATATGCCCGGTAGGAGACAAAACCGCATTGGACCCCTTTTTTTTCCCAGAGATGAAAAGTGAATTATAATTGGTGTTTGGGTCTGATGGAAAATGGTTTGCATTCAAATGCCAACAGCAAATCATCCTAGGAGACGAAAACAGCTTAGTCCGTTAAGCGTCAACAGTTGTGGAAAATCTGAGGCATTCATGGTTCGGTGGATCGGAAAACTCAAGTGTTTTTTACTCTGCGTTTGTGGGGTGATTACAGCTGCTAATCAGTCAATAGCATCTCAGACGGTGAATTGAATGTGAAAATTGGCACAGAGGAAACATTGTCTCTGTGCCAATACGCCCACGCCCCACCACCATACACCTCCTCTCCCCCCTTTAACCCTCGCTCATCCAGACAATAATTGCTATGGCTCCTCTGCAGGTCGTTTCACTCTCCAATCAGAGCTGCGCGTACAGAGCGCCAGCCAGCCAGTGTGTGTCATGATTGGGGTTAGCCTCTATCTTACAGTGATTGTGCTTGTGATTAATTTGGCTCTCCTGAGAGCTCCGGCGTCCCCTTTTGCGCCGCTCCTGTTCATCTCCCCCAGTTCCCCCCTGTCATTAGTGAGATTCTCAAAGAGCGCGCACCAAAAGCGCAATGAATAATTGCACCTGGGAGATGATTCCCGCTCCATCTAGGACACCGTCTTCTGCCTGCCTTGTCCTGATAGAGGGAGAGGGATGGCTCGAGCGCTACAAAGATGAAGGGGATGGTGGGTGGGGACGAGAGCGACAGGGACGAGGGCGGCAGGGACGAGGGCGGGTGGTTGGCCGTAGACAGATGAAGAGAGGGTAAGACGCAGGAGAAGCACTGAAAGTACAAAAAGTACAAAAAGTGAATGCACTTCAATTAGCAGGAGAGATGAGATTTGCGAAGAATAACCAGGGCTGATAAGAACAATAATGACACCCAATGAATCACGAGCCCCAATCTCCTCATGCTTTGTTTGACCCCTCGTCTCCACTCTGCTTCAGTGGGACTGAGAACATTGTGTTTCCTCTGCCTGTTCCCCAGGAGACGCCCCCTACTGCACCCCAGAGCAGTACAAGGAGTGCGCCGATCCAGCCTTGGGTAAGGAGATAACCCAGCTCTGTGTATGTGTGTGTGTCTGTGTGTGCATGTATATATCTGTAAGATACAGTACAGTATATACAGTAGGCCCTTAATCACACTTTCAACTGACAAGGAAAACCCCCCTAATAGAAAAGATGTGGGAAAAAAGGAGGAATCCCACGTGTGCAGGTGTGTTTCACTGTTCCGAGCCCCAGGGGCCAGATAGCAGTGTTCCATAGTGCCTTGCCAAGTACTCTCCTTTACAGATGTACAGTAAGACCTCACAACCACCCCTCAAACCTCCCATGATGGATGCCGTTGGGCCAAGAGCTTCCGGGCTGTTCTTGTCTCTTCTCTTCACTTGAAACGCATTCTGTCTTTAATGACAACCACGTACATGTTGCCTCAGGCTGCCCCTTGTTTGCTTGTCTGTCTGTCTGTGTGTTCTCTTGTATTACTTCCCTCTCCTGTTCCCCACACCTGTTTCTACATCCCTCAAGTCTCTGTGACGTTCCGTTTGATGGCCTTTGGTGGTTCCCTCTCTCTCTTTCAACCCCTGCCCCCGCTGCCCCCCTCTCCTCACTTCACGTGTAGACTTCCTGGTGGAACGGGACAACGAATACTGCGTGTGCGAGACGCCATGCAACTTGACGCGTTACGGTAAAGAGATGTCTTTTGTCAAGATCCCCAGCAAAGCTTCAGCAAAGTACCTGGCCAAGAAATTCAACAAAACTGAGCAGTACATAGCGTAAGTCTAATCTATTTTTCTGGTGCATTTATTCATAAGCTGCTCAGGGGAACCTCTGTAATAATGGAGAAAAGAGTTTTGGGCCGTTCCCTATCCAAATTTCAGAATCAGCCTCAGGGGGCCGGAACTGCACGCCTCCCATCATAACTGCCACCTCACCAGACTAATCAGCCAAGAATTTAGCATGATTGGCTCAAATATTCAGTACAGAGCAAAAGCAGATTAAGGAAATGAGGAGAGAGCGATAACAGTTGAATATTTTATTCCTCCTTTCCTTTGGAACTGTTGAAGGCAAGTAGTTTCTTGTTTTTAAATTTAGTTTTTAAATGACCCGTGGCAGAGTTAAGGTTATAAAAACTAAATTGAAGTCACAAAACTATCTATTTAAAAAAAATCTATTTAAGTTTCAATAACACTTTTTTTTAGTTTTTTGGTTTGTCCTAGTTAATTACTATTTTTTCCAATTTAGTAAATGCAATTAGTGCTAATAGGATTTGAGGGGGGACAAAGAGTTTTAGCATTTTATGGCCATCAACAGAGAGGGAGCTTATTTCATGTTGCCAAAAAATATTTGCTCCAAATTGGGACTGGATAAAAATAAAAACTGTAACATTACAGTTTCTGTTTATTTTCATTCATTCCACTTTTTCATTTTAATTCTTATTTTAGTTTATGAAAAAACACCTCATTTCAGTTTTATAGTTTCCGTTGACTCCAGTATCTCTGGTGCAGAATACCACATAACATAATAATCTTTTAATTCCGTGTGGATGGATGTGTATCCATAAAGCCAGATTTGCGAGCAGTGTTGGTCTGATGAATATTAACTGGGAGTTCAGGGCTGAACATTGTTTGGTGGTGTGAAACAGAAATCTGTGACAGTGGACTTACTTTCAGCTGGGAAACACTAGCAGGGCATGTCTGGTATCTGGCTCTTGTCTATGCACACAACACACACACACACACACTCACACTTGACTGCATGACAGCAGCTACCGATCAACCCACCTGAAAATGTGACAGTGAAGAAGCATCATTCTCAATACAAGCTGACACCTCACACATGACTGGGCCTGCAAATCAGTAGGAAATGCCAAAGAATGATGTGATAAAGACCACCTACTGTATATTAGGGCTCCATCATAAAGGATGTGCAGCAGTAGTACAGTATAACCATGGTATTTTTTGTGTTTTAGTTTCTGCTTTTATTGTAGATATTGAGGGCACTACAATAGATTTTATATATTATCTTTTATAGCTGGGAAAAGATTTGCCAGCTGCGTGTGAAAGGAACAGTATATATTAGCTGTGTATTTCTTTTCAAAACTAGAAATTGTCACTGTTTTTAAAAAACTCAAACATTTATTCTTTGCGCAAGTACAATAAAAAATCTAGTCAAGCTACAGTGTTGATCTCAACTCAGATGGGGATTGGTGGTGGAGAGGCAGCTTACTTAACTTCTTTGACTTTAGCAGAAATTCAGCAGTCAGAATAGTAGTCTGCCTTGCTCCTGGCTGTCACGTTAATCCACTTCCTCTTTTCCGGTGAAATCTTGAAATCTTGAAATCCGTAAATAGAAAAGCATGGAATCAAAAGCTGTCACAATTTCCCCTCTGCTCCCCACCTAGAGGAAATTAGCTAGGGACTTCCTGTTTGTTCGATGGTAAAGGATTTGCTCTGTTTGCTGCAGATTAAAAAACGTGGAAGTGGCAGACAAACCCCTCATCTTTGCAGCCTTTTTTGATTATATTACATAGAAAGGTTATAAGATGTAAGATGGGATAATTTAATATGTGCTCTGTTCTCTCTGTTTGCAGTGATAACATTCTGGTGATGGACATTTTCTTTGAAGCCCTTAACTATGAGACCATTGAACAGAAGAAAGCATATGAGTTAGCAGGGCTTCTGGGTAAGAAAATGGTCACATGTAATTTTCCATTCATCTGATTCTGTTTCCATTCACACTGTGGGCCCTAGTTTCTCAGTCAAGGCACAAGTGGAGGCGCACAGCTTAAGTCCACGGTGCAAGTCGATCTAAGGTGTGGCCAATACTTTTTTTCAAATGTTGGGACATGTGGTGGTAATCGGGCGCAACGGTGGCGCAGTTGTTTTCAGTAATAAATACCAGCAATAAATTATCAGTAGGGCTGTCTACAATAACGGACATTCAAATCAGCTCCTCTCATTCCCTTTAACAGCAGCACGCTGTCACAGAAAAGCTTCTCCCGGGAGTAAACTTTTAAAACTGATGTCCTTGTTCGAAAGGTTCACAGTCGCCAATTGTACAAATAAAGCACCTCTAATAAACAATATAATATGCACTGAAACACGTGCATATATTTTGTTTTGTGATTAAAAAGGTTAAGGACATTTATTTTTCACTATTTCGTGAATAATTTAACTATGTAACTACGCACAGACTTATTCAAAATCTTTTGATGCTTAGTGACCCGGGAAATTAGCAAACGTGCCCAGGCGAGAGAAAAACCACCTTGCGGCCAACAAAATTGTCACTACGTCTGCGTTAGCGCTACAGCCGCCATTGCGCCGTCTGGAAACTACAGCCCTAAGTATCTAGTATATGAAATCACCAATATTAAAAGGGTAACTGCTCACCTTCCTAAGCATCCACACATATTATTTACCTCCATAATGTACCTAAATATGATCTGGTCTTCTCAGGTGACATTGGCGGTCAGATGGGCCTCTTCATAGGAGCCAGCATCCTTACAATCCTTGAACTCTTTGACTATCTATATGAGGTAAAATGTCATTGTTTTAGCTTCTCAGTGTTTGATTTAACATGCTAGAAACAACAGTGCTGCCTACACTCCGAATCTACATCAGGCTGTCTACGGCAGTAATTCAAGACAGTGTGTCCACAAAAAGGACCTTCTTTTAGCAAGTGTTTTAGCAACACAGAGCCCTGCAGCTATTCTCTGCTGGACTCACACATTGTTGCTGCACTGCTGAATACATTAACATTTCAGATGTATTATATTTTAGATTAGTCAGGATGTGTCTGTCCATTATCATTAGGCTAACTCTCTTTGCGGTGAGTTCCTTTCTACAATGTCGCCACTGGCAGTAGAAGAACATTTTTGGCCAATACATTTCGAGCTGCATACTACACACGTATACAGTGGGTGTAGTGTGTGTGGATGCGTGTGTTAACGTACTGCAAGCTAGCGAGGTGCGCGCGTGTGTGTGGGTGCATCAGCCCATGCCCTTGCGCTCCCAATATGTGGGGGGGGAAAACATTTATAGATGTGTAAAATCAATCTCATTTGAGTTTCAGTCAGCGTAATTCCAGTGCACTCCAAAGTGTGTGGGCTTGAACAGTGAAACTTCAGTGAAGACCCTTGATATTACACGTGCATATAAAACCACAATAAGAATTTGATATATATGTATAAATTCTATCCTTCCTACTCCATTATATTAGGATCAGCTCTTACGAATTAATGTTCAAGCACTTAATTATATGTTGATTTGTAATTGTACGATGCTTAGTAACTGAGTTGGCCTTGCTGCTGATGTCACTATTGTAACAGAAGGAGTTTACTTACGATGACTGGTGTATGACCTAATCAGCTATTGACAAATGTACTAATTGTAAGTCACTTTGGATAAAGGCGTCTGCTAAATGCTGTAAATGTAAATCCTGAGTACTGTGAAGGTCCCTGATGGCTCCCTCTACTTGTTTCAGGTGCTCAAGTACAAGCTGTGTCGATGCGCGAAGAAGAAACACAAACGCAGCAACAACAACGACCGGGGAGCGGTTCTGAGCCTGGATGATGTAAAACGCCATGTCAGTAGACTACTGCTGAGTACTTTCACTGTGTCAGACAGCATCCCGTTGACAGCCGCACACTTTCTTTGCTTGCTTTCTTAACGCAATGTTCTGGTCCGGAGGAGGAGCAGAGGGGATAGGCTTGAGGAGGAGAAAATGTAGTGAGAGAGAGAGAGAGAGAACCACAGTAGTGGTTCATAACTATGAATCGCTCAATTTTAATAGATTTTCATACAGCATAAAATACGGTCTATAAACAACCATAAACACCATTGAAAATGTATGCACATTTTGTTAACTATAAAAATACTAGATTAACAATATAAATAGGTTTCTTAAGGTTACTTTCTGTGACCTTCTCAGGGGGTCCCCACTTTGACAACCACTGGTTTAGTTAATGATGACTACCAGCTGGTTTGTAATTCATAACAGTGTCTGATTGGTTGCTTGCTAATTCATTTTGATCTACGACTATTGGCACTGCCTCTACCGTAAATAGTTTTCAATGGAAAGGATCCAGGCTGACTTGCAACACAAAGCAGAATGTGGAGGTTGCCAGATCAAGATTGTCTCACAAGGCTAGCAAATTAGAGAGAGAGAGAGAGAGAGAGGTAGGCAGCAGAGGGAAATTGGTTTGAATTTAATCAAAGCTGGTCGACAGGGCCAGCAGCGCCAGCAGCGCCAGCCAGAATTAGGCTTTTGGAAGGTGTGACAGATCACTTATTTCCAAGTGTAAAGGAAACCAGTTCACGTTAATTTTAAGCCTGCAAATAAAATGGGGAGATTCTCTGCTCTCCTAATAAATGTCTGTATCCATTGTGTATGGATACAGACATAATGGATACATTATGTATGGATACAGTCTGTATCCATTTATTTACCTGAAATATATTTATTTACCCGGAATTCCTCAGGTTATTTTCTATCCAAGCCTCCTAGAGGGCCACTTGAATTTTTGAGTTTTCGTGACTTTTATGTCCTCTCGTTCCCAGAAACATTTGGTTACGGTGTTTAGTCCTGGCAGTGATGGTTTCCTCTCAGCTCATTTATACCCCTGTCACTTTTGTACCCTCTCTCATATCCTTTCTCACTATTAATAAGACATTTTTCAGCTTTTGACCATATATCAGTGTTTCTTCCCCTTTATTTCTGTTCTTGTAACTTTATGTTCACCCCAATTGTCCTTCTTCTCTAATTTTTCTTGCTTTTTTCCCCATTGTTCTTATTTTTTCTCTTGGTCCCTCTCTGTTTTCTCTCTTCCATTTTCACTTGCTATTTCTCTTTTGACATTCTCCCAAGGCTCCATGTGAGAACCTGCGCACCCCATCCACATATCCTGCCAACATGCTACCTCACCACCCAGGCCAGGGGAACTTTGAGGACTTCACATGCTGAGCAGAATGAGAAGAATGTGGGTGTCAGAGATTGCATTATGCAACCAAAGCCAACATAACAAGCCAACTGTAAAAGACTATCCAACATGGAGACTAAGGAAATCAAATTTAATCTAATGGAGAAACTTATAAAAAAGGGGGGGGGGGAGAAAAACAGACCAATCAACAAATAACAAACTTTGACCCGAGGGCAAGAGAACATATTCCAAACGTAAAAATCGGTTACATTTATGGAACATTTTAAGAGTTTCATACAGCACTGTAGAATGCTTTTCTCTGTGTTCCGAAATACTGCCGCAAAGGAAACACGTGGAATAGCTTTGCCAACATGGACCTCTCAGAAGAAAGGTACAGGAATCTGACCACAGACAACAGCTAAACGAGAGCTACATGCCTTTATGCCACAGCAACACATGACTGTCAACTACTGTAAATCTTGGCCCATTAGGGTAATCCATCCACAGACATATCATTGTAAATGTAGCAACATCTGTAACATTTGCAATGCTCCACAGGACAACAGTTAGACACGGTGTAGCTCATATGAGAAAGTAGCTTTGTTACTAAAGGGGTCAAATCAGTACCAGTAAGATGAGTGTGAAATGAGCGGGAATGACTGGTCATGGTTGTGGTGCCGATTGTGGTAGAAATACAAGATCTACAAGTCCTAATGTATGGTGGGCATTTCAGGTCTCATCTTGTAAATGCATGCTTGTATTTGTCAAGTGCATGTATTTCATTTAATTAAAAATTTTTTTATATATATCCATACATGTTATATATATATAATTGCCAAGTTTGCCTCAATTATATACAGGAAAAGGAAGATGATACTCCTCGTGTTTTTGTGAGTATGTGTAAGAGAGACAGAAAGAGAGAGAGAGAGAATTATAGATAGATATATTTCTGACATTTCTCAAAAAAGTTGTGCTGTTAATTTGTTAAAAGTTAAAAAGGATGAGCGAACATTCTTGAAAGCTTTTTTCTTTTAATCATGTTTGCCTAATGATTTGCAAATTGTATAACTTTGCTCCAACTTCAGTTTCTGTTATCTTGACTGGGATGCGGTAGGATTCCCAAACTCATCTCATTTCTCTAATCCTTGGAGTTTTGTGGGGCTGTTCAATTTTTCTGTATCCGTGTGTTCTAGTTGCAAATGTCTTAACAAAGCACAATACCGCCAATATGTAGAGGTAATGTAAAAGAAAATGTACTATTCTTAATGATATATTGTCATATTATCAATGTCATTATTATTGTGTTGATTAGACTCTTTTTAGTTTTTTTCTTTCATACAAAAAAACAAACAATGAAATATCACCTGATAATCCAGTCTCCACCTTCCAGGTAACAGGCTGTTCTATTTAGCTATAAAGCATAAATAAAATGTATATCATTTGAAAATTGTTATTATGTGGAGGTTCTATTCTTATCAGTTATTTATTAGTCAGTTCTGTTGGATAGCTATATATGTATTTTTCAACTGAAGATGCTGTGGTCAATTTCTTCTACATACAGTGACTCTCACAAAACCTCATTATGTATGCTGCATCTCATCGCGCATTTTACTTTGTCTTTTTCTGCAATCACCACCTTATCATCTGTTCTCATTCATATAACACTTCCTCAGAATTAAATTTGAATTAGTATTGGTTGGGGGGGGGGGGCTGATCTTGTAATAACCTAGATATTGCTTATCTACTTCAGCTATTCATTTGAGCTGTAACTGAACAGCTGCAAGCCACAACACTGGTGTTTTGGAGCTCCAACCCGCTGAAATGCAATTACAGTTTTCAGCTGTTGACAACAGGATGGCCTACCAATACGTGCTTTATCAAGATTTTCTGTCTGCCATCCAGCAAGCGGCCAACATATTCAGAACTTTTTAGTATACTGCACACCTGGCACTTCCAACTGCCATATTAATATTGACAAAGTGGCATAGTGATGCATCATTTTGTGTATATTGGGGTTAATTTGCAACCCTTTAACTCAGTCTGTCTAAAATGTGCAATAAGTTTACTTTTACCCTACTTATCATTTCCCCATAAAAACTTTTCTTTTAGCAGCAAATGTAACATCAATGTCATTCATCAAATGCAAGCGTACATTAATTTTTCATTATTCAGGAGGGAAACCTCAGCTGGTCATTACTCATTACTACACTAGCGTTGAGGCTCCTAGGGAACAAACTTCAAAACCATATGGATATTTTACCGTTTGGAATTTATGAATCATGATTTGGTCTGTGATGATTTTATTATTTTCTAATGTACCTTACAGAAAGATGAATTAATCTAGAATAAAAGATGATGCAGTTAATTTCCTGTTGGCATTTTGAGTCTTTGAGCTGAAGTCTAGAAGGGTCAGAAATGGTGTCATGCCGAAGAGGTGCCTGCCAACCAAACAAACCTTGAGAAAATGCTTCCTGAATTCTAATATCTCTCAAGCTGGAGGGGCAAAGCAGAGGGGGATAAAGGAGGCGGTGTCTTTGGGGGCCAACCAAACAGAGATCCCTCAAACCTATCTCTAGTTTAATTGCAGTTTTCCAAGTTAGTCTGCTCAAAATGTCTAATAATCTGAATTTTAGGCCTTAAAATGTCTTAAATACGATTTTGACAGGTTGATTTTGACAGGTCGATTTTGACAGGTCTCTTGGATTGTGAAGTAAACATTACTTTTATAAAGTTGCATTAACTTCAGTCTCCCTTTTAAATGTATTTTTGGGGAAAATTAGTATTGATCACGCTGTAATAAAACCACTAACTACTAAAATTGTTTTATGGGTAAGGGCAAGTTCAACGAGATTGGCTTGAGAACAGGGCATTAGTGGGTGAAGCCTGTTGAAAATAACAAATTTGAAGCGTGCTGCACCTTACACGCCTACAAGAAAACGCTCAAATGAGGAACTTTGGGTATGAAGGCATTAGTCACATGGGAAGTCAAAAAAACATAAAGCCACCAGCAAACGCCTGCTTTCACCTAATATTGTTCACATCGGGAGCATCACCAAAGTCCGTCCCCTTTTTTGCCAGTATGGGCGCAAAATAGTTATTAAATTACATTAATAATGGTCTTAAAAAGGTCCTAAAAAGTCTTATTTAACTTTTTGAAACTTGCAGAAACCCATATATTAGGGTTTACATAAGGTCCAGAATGCTTCCACGTCTGGGTGTGTTTAATTGGAGAATTAGTTTGACTCTTATGTGTCCTGTTCACCTTAAAGATCCGCATTTTCTGGGCACTGCTCCCTCCTTACTTTCACTTTGTTGTTTGATACTGAGCCAATACTGTAAAAGTGTTTATGTAGTACTTAAAATGCTTACTAAACTGCCCTAACTGCAGACCAATGTTTTTACTGACATGTCAGTTTCCATGACCTATTGCACTGTACAATCTATATTTAGCTCATAATGATGATGAAAAATCTTGCCAGTAACGGCTTTGCATTAAAATAAGAACTAAAAATGCAACTCATCTGACACACTGCAAGGGATACGAATATGGGATAGGCTGGGGTGTTATTTTCCACTTCAAAAATCCACTCAATTATGGAGTCATGGTATGATCTGGTGTCTGACTCAGTCAGTAAGGGGATATTGCAGTCTTTACAAAAACACACATTGACCAAGTGGATCCCACAATCAAATGAAATTATTACAAATTATCTATATTTTGTATGTATTAAAAAAACAGACGAGCAAGAATCAGTAATAATGTTTTAATGACACCCTTTACCAGATACAGTATCTGTGCTAGAGCATAGGTCCAATTAATCAGCAGTTTATTTCAATGTAGCCTCAGCTCTCCGGCTATATTTGGTTGTCTCACCATAAACCACCCTCAAAAATGGTCTGTGGGGCAAAATTGCTTTCGTGGTTTTTCATGCGAGTAAATACATTATGTAATGTTAAATATCCAAATATATATAAACATGACTTGCACAGTCAGTGGACATGCATGATGCATAATCAGAAGTCAGTCAAAGCCTATTACATTCATATAGATTTACAGTATCTACGAACAGTTAATATAGTTGTACACTTGGTCTACATGATAAGCAAGGTCATGCCTATCTTTTGCCCATGGTTGTAGTGCTTTTGTGTTCAAAGAACCCTCTGGGAAGAATGGTAACAGAATATCCCCTGGCTGACAGAGTCAGACATCAGAGACTTCTATACCACTGCTCCATTATGGCGACTAAAAGTGGGGTAGGTTCTTAAAGAGGAAATTGACACCCCAGCCTGTCCCCAGCTGTGTTCTTATCTCTTGCAGCATTCCAGACATGTTGCATTTTTAGTTAATCTATTAATTGATCCTGTCAGATCTCTCATTGCAATTAGAAAAGCCCAGCCGTTTGTTATAGGTTGTGCCACGCTCCTCTGGGCTTGAGTTAGTATCAGCTCGTTAAGAGGATTAATAGTTACAGTGCATACTAGCTTCTCAGAGATCATGAGAGAAGCGGTGTTCGATTCCAAACTCCTGTCTGGATGCTTCATTTAGGCATTGTTTTATATACAGGCTGTGAAATGTGCTGGTAATGGTAGGCCAAATCAACCGATTTTAAAGGACCGTGGAGCTAATACTTTTTGATCGTTTAAATGACTTTGTTCCAACCTTTCTAATCCCAGACAAAACCTCACTTCACCTCACTATGTGTGTGTGCTCACACTAGCACACATGCACTGTGCGAAGAATCAGGATGCATTGTTTTAACTATTACTATTTTTTATTACAATGGTATTCAAATTTAATAATATAATCCACGTTTGTTTTGTATGTTACTGATTCACTCCCCTCAATGATGCCCTTTTTTATGTTTTCTCATTAGCCGTCTGTTTGTGTAAAGCATTATTAAAACACACATATCATCACCAGGCTTCATTAGTGTCAGAAACAAAGTGGAGATGAGGCTGGATTGCACAGACACACACGTATTAAGTGGGTCGCACAGGTAAGCAAAAGGCCAAACCATTAGTCTGAATGTCATGGTAAACTACCAGCTACTAGGTGCGTTTTTTCTTGAATAATGGATTCTGCGATTTGGGAATTTGACATTCTTTACAAGGTAGGCTACATTAGGTGTACCTGGTACAGTAGTCTACCACCTACAGTACTGTAGGTGCAGGTCTACTGTGCGAGAGCCCATTATTGACAATGAGAAGTTCATTTCAATGTGGCCTCTCTCTGGCTCTTTAGTTGATCAATTTATAGTAGCCTGTGTACTGTAAAGTAGAATACAGAATAGGCTACATTTGGTTGTTTCACAATAAACCAGCTTCATTGTAGTACAGAAAATAGACAGTAGGGGTAGTTATTGCATTAACTGTCGCTGTCATCTCGCGGTATTTCCGTAGCTCCGTCGGCGGCGACTTTTAGGAGATGGCGGCCAGAGGTGGTTTTCAGTCGGCCCCTACGGGAGGTGGTGGCGGAGGAATGGGACCTGGACCACCGGTACCTGGTGGAGGACCTGGCATGGGCCCGGGTACACCCTCTGGGAGAATGGGACCCTCATCGGGGGGTCAGAATCACATGTACCGCTCCCCGATGCCCGGGCCTGGATACCCGGTAAGCTATCACTCCATCGGTGCTGACGCGTTAGCCTGCCAGCAAGAACAAAGCCCTTCATGTTGCTTTGTGAGGCGGCTAGGTTAGCTAGCTAGCTAGCTAGTAAGCTTACTAACATGGATGCTGTGTTGTATTAGCTTGGGGCTCTGTCAATATTGGCTGTATTCATTGTCATAAAAATGTTGTTTGTTTGGGCTAGCTGGCCATTTTGCTAGATCCGCATTCTGAGTCCTATGTGCTTATGAATCTGCCAACCCCCGCCTATGGTTACCGCTAGTTTGGCTAGTCAGTTACCCTAGCATTTCGCGTACCAACTTCACAACCAGAGATTTTGCTAAAATATAAGACTAAAGCGTATAGCTTGGACACGGGCGTGAATATACACCTAAGAAATAGTATACATTACCCAGCATCCCATAAATCTACGTGCACGGCAGCAGAATGGGAACGTTAAAAAGCATGCACGCGCACGCGCCTTATTCCCTCTTTAGGAAATAGTTTCTGGCTCAGCGCTGTTGATACAAATTAGATTTTTTTTCTTCTTCGCCAGATCAATCAATCATACCTGCAATTGCTTTTATTTATACTTTTGCAGACGTTGACTTGAAATTGTTTAAAAATAAGTTTCTGCAACCAAAGTAAATTAGCAAATTGCTTATCGGAAATGTAATATTCTCAAACCTCCACTTTTATCTTAATTTGCTAAAATGATTTATCCATTATTAAAAACTTTTATTTGCCATGCCCTGTTAAAAAAACTGCTTACACTGTTCCACTGCAATGTTACATGCACAACAATTAAAGTAAAGACAAAAAATAATGAACACAAGATTGTAATGATGATGAATATCACTTTAAAGGTCATTGGTTAAAGGTCATTGGTTAGGTCATTAGATGAGTGGTATGTAGTTTAGTCATAGAACTATTTTGTGTGTGATTTATGGATGTATATCGACACATGCATGAATTCTGCATGTACAAAAATCTGTGTTCATTCATTTAAAAGCAATGTGCTGTGTCCAGGTACTATTGAAGCAGAGAATCATGATTTCCTACACAGGTGGTCAGACTAACAGTATTTTGTCTAGTTTAAGAAGTATTGTGAAAATGTTGTCTTTATTTATATGATTTTAACCACATTTGTAGTGTCTCAGTTGTTGCCATCACTAGCATGACAGCAAAATAATTCTGTTTAAAACTATATAGCTTCAGTAGCCTGCTGTTCTTCATTGCTTTGCTATCATTCTCATCTTCAGTGTATAGCGCAAGAGAAAAGTTGTATTCAATAATAAGTTATGTTGTCTGACACACACAATTATTCACCCACACCATGTTGCAAGAAATGCTACTCCCATCATAGGATAAATGGGGGAATGTCTTGCATATTGGAAAAATAAAGGAATGGCAAATCTGTTGCATTCACAATTAAACTAAAATGCAGAGCCTGTATTCACCAACTGCTTTAGTCAGCTTTCTAATGCTGAAGCTTTAAAACGCTAATGCTTCTTAAAACCGAGCCAAGATTATTTTTAAAAATTGCCATGTACAAGAACATGGTCCGGTCCAACGAATGCAGTAAGTAGAGAGCTGTGGAAAAGCGAACCATTAAAACGTACCTGGACCAATCTTATTTCCTGTTCTGGTACCGAGCCATAGTTCTAAACCAGTTTTCTGTGGTGGAGAAAATACAGATTCAATACAATGCTA
>JAOEHI010029564.1:14764-24931 GCA_025447815.1 Percopsis transmontana | reverse complement strand
TCAGATATCTCCCTTGTTTTAGCCAATCACAAGAACGCACCCCACGTGGGGGATGGTTTACTTATAAGCCAAACACACTAGCTGGAGTGTCTCCACCGAGTTGGTTTTAGATGAGGTGTCAAGACTCTGTTGTTGGCCACTTTGAGTTAGGGGTTTGGACTCTTCGTTTGACCATATTTGGAAGTTCCTGGGGTTGGATGTCTCACTAGTATGGGTTCATTTACATGTTAGGGGGTCACATAGCCTTTCAGTGTACCCTCCTGGTATGGGAAAGGTATTGGAAATGGTTCTGTCTTGACAGACACACAAACCAGGGCTTTCCACAAACAAAGGGTGGCCATGTCCCTCTAGACTCAGAGGGTGAGAGGAGGGGTGAGGACTTTTCTCGTGGACTAAAAGTCCCCTCCGCCGGCATGGCCTGCTACAGCAACATGCCTGTGTTTATCATGCAGCTTACGAGTTTAACCTGTGTGTTTGGAATTTTGTGTTTCTGTGTGTGTGTGTGTCAGAAGCGTGTGGAGGGAACAGTACAGACAGTGTGATAGATGAGGAAGGGAAAAAATGGAAAGTTACAAAAAAGAGATTTTTTGCGGTTGCCAAGGCCTGATGGGTGTTCATCTATCTTCTCACGACACCTGTATCTCTCTCACACGCACACACACGCACACGCACGCACGCACACACACGCATTGCGGTTCAGCTCCTTAGCTGCCTGATGAGAGAGTCTAATGGAAGATACATGCTCAAATAAAGACAAGTTAGAGAGCATGTCTCTCTCTCTCTCTCTCTCTCACTCTCACACACACACACACACAAACACACAAACCCTCTTTCTATGTGATGGCCCATTAAAACCCATCCCCTGTGCGACATCATGGGAGAGGGAGCCATCCGTTCTCTTCTCACATTGTTAGTGGAAGTTAATGATGAGATACAGACGTGACCCGACCGGCGTGAGCTATTGAGACGCGCAGGCGCCATCCACCATGCAGGTGGTGCTGGCGGAGCAGCCAGCCCCACAGTGGGGCCAGTCTGTCTCGATGGGGTGCGGTGTCACAAACTTCACAATTGGCTTTTAACATTTTTCTGGGGCGAGAGAGACATTTTAAAATGTCCTCATCTTCCTCATCTTCCTCATCTTCAGAATGATAGTTGTACTGATATTGTATATCTGACTATACCAACTCCTGATCTAATCTTAAACATGTATAATGCATCTACACACCAATCGATAATTTATAAGCAATTTATTAGGCTTCAAATCGCTCCATGATTGTGTGTGATCGCCCCCAAAACCCCAAAATTCGCCACGGTTTATACGTCCAAAGGGTGGGAGCAGTAAGGGGAAGGAATAGAGAATAGTGTGAGCTAGGGGTGGACGGTATTAACGGTAGAAAGGACACCGGTATGAATTTTCCCTACGGTATGAATATTGACCATACTGTGCTGACCGGAATAGCCCTGTAACTACGCATTATGTAATAACTCTCTAAAATGTAATAACTTTTCACGTCATAATGTAATAACACCCACATTTTGTAACAATGTGCCTCATTTTGTAATAAACAGTTTGAACGCAATATGTAATGCCTTTCCCCGCATTTTGTAATAACTTATTACAGTTCATATTGTGGTGGTTATTACAAAATGCGGCAGCTGTACTTTTTTGTGATGAAAATGTAATAATAATGTATTAATAATACATAATAACTATCTAAAATGAATGTTTTCATCTCTACATAAACTATTATTTGGAAGATTAAGGTTAACTAAACTTCCCCAATATTGAATTGCGTTCAAAATAGTGATTTATTTTTTTACGAAAGCGCATTGCATTCCAAGATCCTGATCTCATACTTATGTTTTCGATGAGCCCAAAACGTGTCCGATCATGCCAAGTCAACGCTGGTGCAGAGTATAGTAATAGCTGCCATGCAGTTGCCATACCAGTTCTTTACCCCTTTCGAAGCAGTTCTTTTAAAATGTTAAGAAAAACAAATATATTTTGATATATACCTTTACCATGCTTCAAATAATACCGTGATATAAATTTTAGGCCATACCGCCCAGCCCTAGTGTGAGCCTATAGTGCAGTAGGGGGGAGGGGTAGAGAGGACTCAGAGACACTGAGCCCTCACATGTGTGTGAGGGGCATGCTGTCGGAGTTTTAAACCATTAACATTCACAAACAAAATATTACACTGTCAGAGTTTCAAACCACAACAACACATTTTGGAAAAGAAGTGTTTGTACCTTTTTAATGCATCAAGGCTCTTTTCTCTAATGATATTTATTGAAAGCCCCAGGTATAAAACCCCTAACCACTAGCCTATTCTGCCCCTACAAGAGATGTCTACAAGATGTGTATGCATGGTGTAAATCTATGTGTGCTATGGGAATAAGGATGCAACCAACTTGTTTGTAGTTCTGCCTACCCAGGGTCTAACCCTCTGCCTTTGCAAACAGGACAGGTTTTTTTTAAGTTGACAGTGGAGAGATGAGGCCGGTAGAAAATGGGAAAAGGTGGAGACCAGTGAAAAGTAGAAAGGGGAAGCTATCATGGGTTATTTACAGGAGCAGGGAGGAGGTGGAGAGAAAGAGATCCTATTTCATTACAATAATTGGATATTACAGAGCACTGCAATCCTTTGGGCCTTATTTCACCTCCTCACCTTCATAGCTAATTCTCCCCCCTCCCACCCCTTTTCTGGCATGCGCTTCCTTTAATCAACAGTGATATAATTGATGCTTTTACAGAACAAACAAACCTAATCTATTGTTTATCCCATTCTGGGAAGTAATGATTGTTTATTAATGGGAAAGTAACGCACCCATTGGATCCTTGTGTGGCTGTGCACCCTCATGCCATCATTCATTACTTTATTCCGTCAGCCAGAGAGATCGCTGATTAATGGGGCAAGGCCACAGATCCCACACTCACAAAACTAAAACAGCTAAATTGCATAGTGGCCCTCATTCATGAAATGTGTGTACGATCAAATTAAAATGATCTTACGATCATTTTACCGACAGAGCTGGTATTCATCAATATTATCTTTGATGAAACCCACGTCTGGTCGGAGATCGTGTAAATCAGCGTCAACAAATAAGATCGCAATAAGACCATCATTATCACGAAAAACAGTGACACGAATATAGCACATATCTACATTGTCCTTGTGTACAATTAACAGGGTTAACAATTTTTTGGTGTACGATTATTTTGAGAGTCTACACTATTACAAGCAAAGCATTTGAAAGCAATAGGTCGACTAACCGATTAGCAAAGTCACCTATTTAAACAAGAGCTTTGGCAGTCATGTCAGTTTTCAGGAGAAGGAGATCCATTAATCAAATCTAGGCTATGGCAGATCTCATTCTTTTAGAAGACCTTTATGCGCCCCTAAGACTCGAGAGGGTTTTACTTGGGAGTGCGCTGCCGACTTCAGAGAGTAAAAGTCGTGCCAGGTTTTCCTTCTGCTTGTTCACTGAACCTGTCACGATTAGCGTGCCCAGGCCCGTGCACGGCCGGTACCTCCCATCCCTGCTACGCACCTGTGTGGGATGATCCTCACACATTTACAGAACCAGGTGATTTCAAATATTAGTCCCTGTAATTTCAATACATGTGAGTTTTCCTAGGATGTCCCTGTGCAAAGTTATTTTCAAAATGCATTAACGACGGCAAGAGTGAATGCATAGCAAAGTACCATTACTTCATAGTCAGGCATACAATCAGTAGAACAATGTTTATCCGCTATATTACTGGTTCTTTTGATGTCTTTTAATGTTTTTGGACTCTGTGAGATGAGATATAATGGACCTGTGTGGCCTATTTAAATGGAGTAGCAAAGCAATGATCAAACCACGGAGACAAGTCTTAATCAGCGAGATGTAAATCAACTAATCAGGTTTTGGGAATAAAACAAATACTGAAAGATTTTGTGCATGCGGAGCGAGTATTTCCAGTGTTGCTTTTATTTTTAATAAATGCTTGGAACGGAGTGAACAGACTTCAGAAAAGATTGTCTGTCTACTAGGCAATGTGTCTTTGCCGCATCAGCAGGACCACCTTGGGATTTCCAGCACTTTCTGAGGATCCAGCCTGGAATATAAAGTTGAAATGACTGTAATAAAATCACCTACCGTGTAGGCCCTTAAAATAAAACATATAGGGAGTGCTAACCAGTGAGGCTTTTGATTTATTTTGTAGAATTAGTCAATGGAATTATGATGCATGCAATCCAGCTTTTGCTGTAAATGCAAACTTAAAACTTTATGACAACAGTCTGTGCCCCCTTTTGTTTGGGATAATATCAGCCGTCAGATTGTCATAAAAAGCTACTTTAAAAGTTGAAAACTGCCCCAAATGTAAAGTTGTGCTAATGTGCTAATTTACTCACTGCACGTCCCAGGACGGGCTTTCAGCCCTCAGCCCATCCCCACTGTTGTATGAGATATTACTGGATTCTGCTACAGGCTCTGTTGGGGGGCAGGTGTCCTTCGTGGGTGTGTGCTACACACCAATTATTTTCAAAAGACTGCAAAGTGATTGATCAATATCTTGACACTTTGTCTTCCCCTCCAGTCTCTGAGACATTGATGGATACACTGCCGTCTGTCTCATTTGATCGTCCCGAGGATAACTAATTGTGTGCATTTTGGGTGACTGTGTGGAGGCTGACGGCACCAAAGGCAGAACGGCAGTGGAACAAATATCCCGTCCGCTGTTTCAGCTTGTGGTTTACACTTGGGAGCAGACCCAAAAGTGCATTTCAGTGCTGAGAAACTGAAACTGTACATTGTTGTTGTGTGACGACAAGCACTGTAAACAAACTAATTTGAGATGCTTTTAACCCAAGCGACTTCGATCTGTTTATAGCTCTTAGAGTCATACACCATCATACTATGTCATCATACATTCAATTAGAACAGTGCCATCAGCAGACATCAGAGCTAGCTTATTTACTATCATACTAGTAAGTACTTTTAAATAAATTGCTAATGAGTTTCTAAGAAATCTAAGAAAATAGAAAATAGTAAACAGAGAGACTATAGCCAACGTGGGGGAGAGAGTGCTTGCTAGTTAGCTAGTGCTCATCTACTAACATGGGTGCCAATTGGAAGTGGGCTAAGCTTCATAGATGTTCCGCCTCTTGGCATTTTGTATGAACCTGGCACGATTGTATTTTTGTATGCATTCTTTTGTCATGTGCGGTTTAGTGTGTGATAGTGCTTTGATTTGTGTACAGTATATGGGGGGTATACACCTGCTTATAAATACATGTTTTAACAAGATTTATTGTGTCCTAAATCTGACCGTGAGTGTCTGTCTATGCTGTGTGTAGATACGTGGTGTCTGTATGGTCATACTGTGTATTACTGTGTGTCTGTGTGTGTGTGTGTGTTGAGCAATACCTGGATTTATCCTCTTTCAGTACTGTATGCATGAGTGTGTTTGAGTTAATTACAAAAGCTCAGCCTCACGATGGCCTTGGGCGGTGCACAGAATATGATCAACGATCCATCACCTGCAATTACTTTTAAGGTGTTGACACTTGAGATGGTAAATAATTATGCCCACAAAATATAATAATCATCAAAATAATATTTCAGTGCTTAGTTTTTGAGTAGATCATTAGATTACACTACATTCCTATATAAAAACATTAAAGTTACCCTTTGTCAGCACTCCAAATGGGGCGCCTCGGTCAAGGGTGATGACAGGAAAATTATAAAACTTAGGGTTAGGGTTAGCAGACGCTTTTAGCAGACGCTTTTATCCAAAGCAACTTACAATTACATGGTGCTATTACATGGAGCAGATAGGGGGTAGGCATCTTGCTCAAGGATGCTTACAGATAGGCCAACTCTGGGGATCGAACCCACGACTTTCTGGCTGGGACTCCAACACCTACACAACTAGACTATCCTGCCCCACACTAGACTTTCCTGCCCCACTAACATACATGTCTTCTGGTGTCCGCTAGACCCACGGAACATGAGTATAACATGCAAATGCAATACAGAGAGAACCCATAATTGTATATAATATAACACATTACATATAACACAATTATAATGGTATGATGACTATTCTAACAAAATGTATTTACTTGAAATTACTGGTGTATGGCCCATTCATTTATGGACTAATGTAGCCTATTGTAAGTCGCTTTTGGTTAAAAGTGTCTGTTAAATGCTATACATTTTCCAAACCAAAGACCTGTCATCACTGCGAACAGTCCTAACCACCTAGAGTTTCATTGATTTCAGTGGGGTTGTACTATATAGCTCATACTTGGCGGAAGTACTTTATTAAGACCGCACTGTGTACCTTCCAAAGCAAGGAACGAACACACAAACAAACGGTCAAAGGGTTGCAGAGTACAACTCCCTCTGTGGTGCCTGACTCCACTCAACAACCACAGAGTCACTTCACACTGTAATCCTGCACGCACGCCTGTTCCCATTAGCTTGACATTCCAGGAGTGCATTGGTGTACCAGGCCTCCCTCCTTGCATGACAAATGGGTCCCATCAGCCTTCGTCTACAGGGGGGAACCCCCCCCCTCACACACACACACACACACACACACACTGCTTGGCAGTAATACCTACTCAGCATTTCTCACCAAGATGAATCCCGCTTCACGGACAGGGAGCCTAGAATCCATCGACACATCGTGCACGCACATTTGCACGTGCACCCACTTTGCCAATCTGGAGGAACCAATCAATTTAGGGACACAGGAATGAAATGGGTGGTTGTGCAAGGTTTGATTTTTCTTCAGGGGGTTTCTATTCTTCAGGAGTGAAAGTTGAAAAGTTCCTTCAATTGCTTCACGTTGAGTAAAGCAATTTTTTTTACTGAAAAATCATGGAAATAGCATTGCATCAATGCTGCCAGGGTTTGCGGTTACGCTTCCCATATGGTTCAAAGGGTAGAATGGAAATACATGTGCCAGATTATTTGTTGAAGTCCAACGGTTGGCACTATGGACGTGCATTCAGACTGATTTTGTTATGTGAGTAATTGGCAGGGTTATTTGGGTAAGGGCCAGGGGTGCACATGTTAAAGTTATGTTCAACTGAACTCGCCACTTGTGCACACAAACACAGGCATACATGCCTCGTTTTCTCTCGCCCTCAATGCCTCAACACTCAGCCTTGAGATTTGCTGCATGCTTGTAAAATGTATCCTTCATTAGCAATATGGTTAATATGACAATAAACATCGCCCTTTGTGTCTCCGCACCGTGTCTTCTACAACCTATAAGACCTATACAAATTGTTGTTTCTTTGAGGTGGATGTGGCAATTACCTTCAGGCTGTTACCGTGAAGAAGTTTACAAATTTAGCAGCATATAAGAGACACATCCGAGTGGTCTAGTGGTTAGGAGAGACTGGTCGGGTTTGATCACTGCAGCAGCAGGTATAAAAGAGAAGCCATGAATCCCTTCAGTGTCCTTGAGACACTAAACTCCTACTTGCTCACTTCTCTTTGGTCACGATTAACAGTCTATCTGAAGATTATGGGAGATTATTAGCATTCGCTCCCCCCCAGGCACTTAACATAGGCAGCACGCAGTAATCTATTTCTTAGCTTTCCACGGTGGTTCATAGGTGAGATGAACCTTTTTCGGGCTCTGACATTCTCTCAGAAAACCAGTTCCTTCTTCTGCAGGGAATTGTTCTATGAATATTATACGCTGTGTGTCCAATGGAGCCACCTTCACCATCAAGAAGTGCATTCAATCTGTTCTGGCATGTCTGTTCAAAGGTCAGTGCAACATCTGCTGACACCACAGGTTTTGCTGCTGAACTGCTAGGTTTCGCGTCACCAAACATGCACATCCCATTGTGCTGTTTGTCTGTAGCGTTCACTCATGGTGGTGTGACTTTGTCATTATCACTGAGGTCTTTAGTGAACATATATATTGGATATCAGAGCACATTACTTCATATGTACATTTTAACATGCATTTGTGAATTAACACAATTAACATTCCCACAAAGTACGCTACAAAGCAGAGTGATGATGAGACAAAAACGACACCATGATGTAGGGGTACAGGGGCTACAGTACTTGGTATTGCATGTCAATTTATACTAGCATCCAAATAGACCTGGTCATGTTGCTTGGTGTCACAGACCTTTTTAGTGTCTTTGGTGTTTTAGGCTCTTATTTCAAGCACTGGAACACCTGATAAGTGCTTGGTGTGTGATGTCAGTATATTTTCCTTGGCATTCATTTGTAATACATGAAATTACTCCTTATTGATTGTTGCGGTCTGAACTCCAATTCGGATTTTCACACTTCGTACCTTAAACTGCACATAACCGGTATGCAAACCACACCTCCATATGATAATGGTATCATATGGAGCTGTGGTATGCTGTGTGCATACCAAGAACCCCTGGTATTTACTGAGAAAATATTATCATTTTGATTAATGCAGACCAAGGAGGAACTGTTTTATTGTTTATTAACATGGTCTACAATCAGCGTGCAGTTATTGGGGTGTGCTAACTGTCTGCTAACATATTAACATATTAATGCACATACGTGTTACATGGAAATACACATAATCCATGTACAGATTAAAAATGTTTGACTTGTGTTTGCCACTTCAGCAATATTGTACATAAATCTCTCTTGTGCCATTTGATTAAAACCTGTGTCCTTCTTGTATCCGTTTTTCATTCTTTCTCTGGAAGGAATTTAGGTTAAAGGCCTGTCATATTAACTGACCCCAGCAAGTTATTGCCAAGGCTGACCTCAGCCATCAGACGGCATGTTTTCTCAGCAGGCTGAGATATGGGACAAGTCAGGACTCTCATTATTCCCCTGCCACACGACACCATCACATCATTACCGCACGTCGCTAGTCTCGCTTCCCTTCCCTCCATTTCTCTTTAAAGCCTTATTTTTATGTATAGGAAGCAGTCAGCCTTCCATGCCATAGCATTACATCCTGGCAGTTAGGGAGGGAATTGATAAACACAAGACTTCTTGACTTCCAGCCAGACACAGGCAGTTGCAAGTAGGGCCTACATTATTTGATGTGTCGCTTTTAAATGTAAACATGTGATAGCATATTTTGTTATAATAACATGAAATGAACAAAATGTGTATTTTGTCGTCAATGCAAGTTCCATACGGTTGACTTCAGGAAGAAATAATTTCCCAGCCAGTGAGCATAGTACTGTTTGTTTACACTAGGAGTCGCTCGCACTTCAGAGACTTCCCTCCACCTTTGCCAGCATCAGACGACAGTAAGTCTATGCTGAATTTAGCAGAGCAACAGATAACAGCCATCAGTGAGTATCTAAAGAATCTAGAGATCTATCCTAGATACTGTTTACAGATATGGCGATCTCTGCTGTCGAGACTCCACAGATTGTAATGGAAATAAATGCACCTATCCAACTCTCCCAAAACGTGCCTTCTTGAAGTCTGTAATCTTAACACTGTAAAAATGGCTAGTTATCCACTAACTTGTGTCTTGCTGCTTATGTGATCTAATTGCCGTGGGCAGTGGGCCAAAGCCTGCTATCTGCTTTAGTTTTAGAAATGATTGTTCCTCAGCAAAAGAGTAGCGCTTTTTATCATATGAACTAAATATTTATTTTTCTGAACACGTTTCCGTTTGTTAGCAGTCTCAAGACGATTATATTTTCATGAAAACTAAACTTAGGTTTCATACATTTATTAGGCAAACGCTAGGAAGTACTATATCGCAAACCAATCAAAAACTTGTTCTAGCGTCACCTGACTTGAAGTATGCCAATGATATTCACTCAAATACGAAGTAAACAAATGGATCAGAGGAGTGAGAAGAACAAAGGGGTAGACATTATTTCACTCTGCAGTCATCTGATTAAAGTAAGAGGTGGGCGATTAAATCTTGGAGAAGGGATGATGTTGTTCTAACTAAACTGAGATTGAGGCATATTGGTCTAGCCAGCTATTTGAAAGTTTGTGTCTCATTCAGGGAGTTGTCAGATCTGGGTCTTTCGGCTTCCTCTTTCAAGTCTATTTTTGCACTTGCAACTGGACTGTATGTGAGATTATAGGATAAACAGCAAACCCTTGTCTGTGGAGGGCAGCATTACTCTTTTCAGTCTAGGCCTACAGCTGGAAATTTATTAGAAGAAGAAGCTA
>JAOEHI010029564.1:0-14664 GCA_025447815.1 Percopsis transmontana | reverse complement strand
AACCCTTGTCTGTGGAGGGCAGCATTACTCTTTTCAGTCTAGGCCTACAGCTGGAAATTTATTAGAAGAAGAAGCTAGATAAGAGGAATTGAAGCTCAGAAGCTGTGGATACCGCTTTCAGGTAAGTGTTTAATTTCATATTCATTATATTGAAATTCATATTTTCTTTTTAATAGTAATACTTAATACTTTGCTACATCTTTGATGCAGTCAATATAGGCAACCTACTAAATGCATTATAATCACACTTATACTTCAAGTCACATAGTTTAGTCCAATAGTCACATAGTCATCACATATCTTAAGTCCAATCACTTCCTGTATGGAGTAGCATGTTGTAACAAAGAGCGTACAATGTCATTGTACGCTCTTTTAGTTTAGATTGTAGTAGTAATGCTTCCAAAGTACAACTCTCCTAATCTGTTTCCCCAGTTAACCCCAGATGCTCAGCCCTGCTATCAGACATGTGGACCTGACCTGATCATGTCCCATCTATGATCGTTGATGCCTTGATATTGTTCATATTTTTTTCAAAAACACGTTTGAAGAAAATGCTTTTGCATATAATAATAATATAGCCTCATGCAGAACTGACCTACACCTAGTGCTTAGCCTAATTTTTGACTAATGAATGCAGTTTTGAGACCTTGCTCTTCATGGATTGAGTGGGGGTCCATCCTGTATTCCAAGGGCCTTAACTTCCCTCAGTGTCATTTTTTTCAAACTGCCCCATGTTCCCTCAACATAAAAAGAGGAATAGTGTCTATAACTATAGTATATTAACAAAAATGCCTAATATGAAAGTATGTGTTCAGTAAATAATATTTGAAAGTGTTTATGGAAGTTGCTTCCAAAAGATACTTTCTCATTGTAACACTCTTGTTGTACATTACAGTGAACAATAATTCAAATGTATGGTGTAATAATTATAATTTATTTTTGCAAATGAAGATTATGCATGTTTGTAAAAAAAAACAGTGGCATGGACATTTTAGGGAACATAGATATGCTTATACTTTAAATACTACAGTACCTTGCTATTAGTCTCTGCTCTTAATGCTGAAACAATGAACATGCTCTTTTTTTGTTATGATTCGGTTTGAAATGGATAGTGTTTTGTGTGTTGTTGATCGATCTCCATCGATAGAGTAAACAATTTTTTATGTATGATATTAAATAATTCAATAAAGTCTAAAGTTTTCTCAGGCAAATTGCAGGATAGCTCTAGTTGATAAACCAACCAAGAGTGTAGTGTTTAACGTCATTGAAAATATCAACCAATCGCGTACGGCTTAAATAGGACCCCAAAATGTAAACATCCAGAGTGAGTCTTGGACTGACATAGCAGTATAATATATTAGCTTGGTTATACACATAAATGTATAAGGTCAAAACAGCTACATTCAACCAGTTTAAAGCTGCTTTAAACTGGAGCTGCACAGCCCAGCACCAATTTTTTTTTCAAGCTTTACTTGTATTTGTATGGAACCAAGCTGAATTACTCACTCATTCAACAGTATTTAACTTTTGGCCTAATGTGTCTGCTCGCAGTGTCTTTTACCATTAAAACTGCTCCCTTTATTCCTGTCTTTTATCTCCATCTGGGGGACAGACAGTCTGCTCTGCAGTGATTTTCTCCCCCACCCCTCCCTAACTAGGTGTTAAATAGCTCCTCTGTCCCTGCACAGGGATGGTGAATGACTCCACGGGCTAGTCCTGTGGCCCCTTTATACAAATGGCCTGGGCCTGCCACACTGCCAGGCAGGAGGAGAGGGTTGGGGGGGGGGGGATACAGATGGAGGAGTGTGATAGTGATGGTGATTAACATGTAACAAGGTGTATAAAATATAGCTGTGATGCCCATTCCAGTCTTAGGTTCACTATGGCTTTCATACGTGAGCGCAGGATAGTGTAATGATCTGGATGTTTGATGTCTGGGCTGCAAGTTATGATCATGAGCAAAAAATCAGTCCAGGATAGGCAGGGCTTGACCAATCCCATTTGACTATGCAAATTCATAGTCAGAAACAGTGTCAGCTGATTAAATGGGGGTTCTGCTAGTTTTGCGACAGTCAAGAGTCCAGAGTAAGCTGATAGCTCATTCCCAGTCCAGTCTGTGGAGACGGGAGCCATAAAAGTTTCATGTTTTGGTCTGAAACTGATGTGTACCCCCACCCCTCTGTAGATTATTGATCACTCAGTCCTTACTTGCCCCCCCTGCTCCTCTCTGCTCCCCATGATCACACAGTATTGGAACAAGAGCAGATTTTACAGGCAGAGCCACACATCCTGTAGGCTGATGCCTTGCATTGTAATATAAGATTCATGGGAAACGTGAATAGCATTTCAAGCGGTTCATCTATTAGAAAATTCACTATTAGTATTTCCACATTCTCATGGAAATCAATCTTTAAAGTATTGTTCAGTTTGGCAAATCTGTGATAATGCCTTTCAATGGCACAGCTGTAGCAGCTCTCAGCGCCATTATAGTTTTAGTTTTCGTCTAAGATCATGTTGGATTACCGACACTGACCTTTTCCAGTTCTGTGTTTCTTGTTCTTGTACTCCCCGGTGGGTGAATGACCTTCTCACTTTGAGGCACTCATCGCCTCAAAAAGTCCTTCACCTTCCGCGCCTAATCTTCCTCCTACCATCTTGGATATGTTGTGTTGAAGTCGAAGAATAAATGCAGCTATTTCATCTTCTATTATTCTGATCTCATTAGCAAAAACAGTGTATCTGATAACATCTGCAAACACATGTATAATGTTATACAAAGTGGTGGCAATGCACCAATAAGCTGGATGCCAAACGCGGTAAAACAAAAAGGAGAAGAAGAATGTAAGACAAATGATTCCAGGAGACAAAAAAGTTAACATCGACTATTGTTTAGATTGGGGTTGTGATGCTATAACTAGCCAGGTCAACCCCTGGCTTCCCTATTGCAATTTGTAATGGGCATAGCTGTAATGGGTGAATTACAGGTTAATTATCTCTTCACTATCCACCTACCGTGGTTGGTGCTGTCTGTGAAGTGACGGACGGACTGGCGAAGCAGCATGGAAACAAATTGAAAACTTGAAACATTTAATTCTAATCTTTCTTCCAATACTGCTGCTATGAGGGTACGAGTGAAGGGTGAAGGCAGATAAATGGCTATTTTGTGTGTTTATCTTCTTTATCCCCTCCCCTTGTACCCTTCTTAAATGTAGACGTGAGACTGACTTTGTAAGAGAATGTAACTTTCTAAGCCAAGTAGGCCTATTATTGATTTGAATGCATTCTACGTTAATCCTCTACACTCACAGCATTTAGCAGAGGCTTTTATCCAAAAGCGACTTAAAGTAAGTACATTTGTCAATAGCTGAATATGTCATACACCAGTCATCGTAAGCAAACAACATTCTGTTAGAATAAATTACATGTCATCAAAATTGCATCTTGAATACAAGAAAAGAGCTTAAACTTTCTTTGATTCTAACATAGAGCAGGAAAGAAGATTTTCGTTTTTTAGAGTTAGAGACAGAAGATTACCATAAAGGGCTTCAGTTAATGGGAGTGCTATGAGGTTGAGAGATATATTTATCTGTTTCAAAACATCAGGAATTGTCTCAAGTGATTTTTAATGTTCTTCCATGTGTCTGTAGTAGTTCATGAAGTTTATGTTGAGCTTCTAATGACTCCACACCTCGTGGCACCCCAAATTGACAAAAGTCATTAACTTGCATATAAAGTTGCATAAATTCCAAAACTTGCTTGAATACAAATTTAACATCACATGGCTGGGAGAGCCCATCCAGCCTGACCCAACCATGTCAACTTCCCACTGTGCTTAAAATGTCAAACTTCAAGCAGAATAGTTATCAAGGCTCATGGTGTGATAATTACACCATAGCATACTTTCCATTTCATCCCTTTAATCACCTTGGTTTTAATGCCTCTTTATTCACTACAGCCATGCATTACCCAGCCGTATCCACGACCATCTAATAGCAATCAATCATTCCACACAAACCCCCCCTGAGATGACGCTCCCAGACCAGCTTAACAAGCTGAATGTGAAACACCTTTGTACACTACATTGACTCCAAGTGTGTATCCATGGACACTACGTAATGTGGTCATGCGGCCGTGCAATTGAACCAGTATGCTGGTATGTGTGCATGTGTACAGAAACACACATGCCTGTCCATCTCTCACGCCATGTTTCTGTGATTAATTGCCACCTCTAATCTGTATGAAGTCGTTTTCATGAAAGATGACCTCCTCGGCCTCCTAGAGACAGGCCACCAGCCTTTTTGCAGGAGATTAAAATCACAGCCTAATTCACCCATTAAAAACTCTAATAGGAAAGCCGGGAGGTGACCTGGCTAGTTATATAAATGCAGGGCATGTCAAGATGAGGTTTCCCTCCCCTCCCCCACCATCACTGTGTGATTTCATTAAGAAAAGTAATTTAGTGATTCACAAGGTGAAAGAATATCTTGTGCATCTGTGAATAGAGGGAGCCCTGAATGCTCTGAAAACAAAAGGGTTTGAAGAAACCAATAGGAGTTCCTTAGATTGCAACCATCGGGGGAACCTTTAAAAAGAAAATTTTTTATGCATATTTTATGAAGCCTGGAACATAAAATTTTTCCAGAAATACTTTAAAGTTCTTTTTTTTCTGGTGAGAAGTCTTGTGTCTACAGTTTGCTTTTGATCTCAGAGAAAACCCTTGCTTCACCCCTTGTTTTTGAGAGTGTGGCTTTGCAGAGTAATTAAGAAGGGTGAATGGGAGTTTCGACTGTGACGGCACAACAGGGGATCCTGAGGATCTTCGTTATTCGGATGAGAAAGGGGCACACGCTGATTGTGGTGGGTTTGAGTCAGAGGTGATTGTCTGGTTAATTGTCTGAATAAAAATGGTAGAAGATTCCCCTCTGGGTGTTTTGATGCAGAGCTGTTTTACATGCTGTGTTTCAGAGTCATTACAGTCACTGTGTGACAAAAGGGCTAATGATCATTTCTTATTGGATGCATCAACTCCCCACAAACAACATCTGCTCTATAGTCCTTGATGTAGGGGCGGAGTTTGCCTTTAGAGATCGGAATTCTGTAAGCCAACATGAATGTGACACCTCCAAGTTGGTAAAGAGTGTGAGAGTATCATTGTGATGTATCATTACTTTTATTTACTTTACAATAAAATGTTTTGCCAAATAAAAAGACAAAAACAAATTAGGGATTTAGTTTATTGTGTCTTGCTGACTAGAAAGATGCTGTTAAGCTCCTTAAAGGCTGACAGGGTAGAACATAAAAAACAGATCTCCCCCAATTCTAGCAGACTGTGAGAGACTGAGACAGATCACCCCCCTTTAGGCCTAACTGTGAATGATAATTAATGGAGCCACGTTCCAGGACTGCAGCATTGCATGCTGGGTAGGCAGCCAGGCTCCCAATCCATCAATGCTGACAGGTGCATTTATGTGGTTAGCTTGGTGCTGCTCAGGAGGGCAGGAGGACACACATTATCCAGTACGCCTGCCACTTAGGAGGTCAAGGCAATAAGAGGGGGAATGTAAGCAGCACAAGAGGATGGCGATGGTGGGAGAGAGAAAGTTGTGGGGTGAGGAGAGAAAGGAAGGACATAATAACAGGAAATTGGGGAAAAGAGGAGGAACAGGAAGAAGAGAGGAGCAGATTAGTCCAATAATGGAGGAGCAAAAAAGATAAATTCTGGAGAGCTATGGAGGAGATTAATGTTCATGATTGACCTTGACAAAAACCCCACAACCTCCTAGTCAACAGTTAAGGGTACACTCCCCGATTGTGCTGTAGCGCCCGGAGAACGCCAACTGTCCACCCCAGCTCAGTGTTTATGTTAAAACCCAGCTGTGCATCAGTGGCACATGTGGCTGGAGAGGGAGGGTTATGGAATGGCGAGAGCCTAGGAGCATAGTGTCAGTGTTGGAGGGGAATGCACAACTAATGTTTTTGTAATGCTGGCTCCAAATACAGGGGGAGACAACCCGAAAGACAGAGATGTGTATTAAGGCTGCTGCACTCTGGACACAGAGCACGGTCTGCTTTGAATCTGCTCCTATTTAATTCCTGTGCATGTTTTGGTTTTGGTCTACAATGGGAAATACATTGTAGAAGGTTATATTTTGCATCATACAACTACAAGAATGTGATAAACCCACATAGAAGTCATCTTATTTTCAGTGTGGCATTGAGACAAGGAGCGTTTAGCGCAGATTTCATTGTTGGCGGGATGCCGCTGTGAAACGAAGAGCCCAGGAGGTGTTGAGATGATGAGGATGATGATGATTCCTGTGTGCTGTGCTGGTGTGCACGGTGTGATCATTCAGGAACGTCACAAGACATTTCCATGCAACCTAACTTGTTCTCCCGTGCATGTGTGTGCGAGGGGTAGGCCTACAGTAAAAGAACTGTGCATACAAGACTGAGGGAAAAAGCTCAGCAAACACGCAGGGTGTCCAGAAATGACGCCTCGCAAGTGCGGCAGTTGGATATGAGGTGATGGGGTCACGCCACAGCTCCCAAGTGTTGGGCAGGGGACCCAGTTGTCAAGGTGATGGCATGGAAGTGTGCGGTGACAGTTAGGGTGACAGTTCTGAAGCCACTTTTACTGTTACAGGCCTTTTCTCTAGTTAAAATATATATATATAAATAAAAAGCATGGCATTCTTGGAGCGCTACAGGATTTATGTGGACAAAACATTTTGTGAATGTTCTTGAAGCAGCAGCTGAAGCCACAGACTCATCAGTGCTTCACGCATAGTTCTCATAATGCTTCCTAGAGAAAGAGAGTTTTCGTTAAGGACAACAAGCGTCTTCCATGCAGAGATGAGGGACATCGGTGATGATCGGACGCTGGGGTGTTGCTGTCTAATTAGACTAGGGAGAAGGTCAGGGGAATCCAGGTGAGCGGTAGCTACAGAAAAGCTATGAGGCTGTCACAGTTTTTAGTTAGCCTGCTGCTGGGAGGTCAAGGCAGGCCACTGTCAGAGAGGTGAAACAGAGGAAACGGTTTAAGGAGGTAATTGTAGCCTGAAAAGGTTGTACGGCTAAGAAAGCTACCCCTTACTTCAAATTACCCTAGCTAAATAGAATTAATATTCAGGAAAGAGAAATTAGCAAAATGCTATTTGGACGAACTGAAATTAAAATCCATATTACTCCAGCTAAATATGAATTTAATGGTATTAATATTGAGAAAATTTACAAAATACAGGTTCTTGCAGCCTATTTATGTATGATTTAGTACATTTAAAGTCCTTTCGCCCTCTACTCTTGGTTGTTTGTGCATTGAATTGTGTATGCAACCAAACAGTGAGAATAAAAAGTTGTTTGTTTATTGATGTAGCAACATGCGGAGAAGGCACCAAAGGAAGTAAGATAACGTAAAAAAACGAAACTGGGAGAAAGAGAGCTTAGACGTATGCTGCAGATGAGAGACAAATGGCTCTGGGTGAGGAGGTGACACTATCGGGCTAATCCACCGCTATAGGAGGCGAGTGGTGCCGAGGACTAGCGGGAAGCAGGTACAGCCATGGGCAGACGCGAAGACCAGGATGAATGACACTATCTGCGTTGACCCGCTGTTGGGAGGGCACCGCTATCAGGAGGGAGGGGAGGAGGGGTGAGAAGAGATAGCGGGAACCATGAGGAGGAGTCGCAGGAGGTGGACTAGCAGCCAAACACAGAGCTGAGGAAAACGCGGAGGAGGCAACGTCATCCAGACAACCTTGCTAGTAGCTGGAGGTGGGCGTGGCGCATTGATTTGGGAGAGGACAGTCACTTAGTCAAGTTAGGTGTCCCCGACTAAGAATTGACATAGTCGAATCTGATTGGTCAAGTCTTGCGTATCGTCGAATCATGTTTTGTTTTTTTGCTGATTGATAATAACAAATCCAACACTGCATAGCCCTTGTTATGAGAGAAGCTGCATATTTTCTTATCTGTTTCTTGTTTCTTACTGTTTACATTTTTTGTACGGTGTCCTCGAGTGCCCAGAGAGGCGCCTTTAAATCAAATGTATTATTATTATTATTATTATACAAAAATTGAACAACAAATGCTGTATGTTAGAATCCAGAACTTCCTCACTGAAACTGCATAACATGATAAAAAAAACCACTGTCTTACCTGAGGCTACTATGGCTACACAAGGCATCTTGTCACGACGCGACATTTCAAATCTTTAAACATAATCTCACAGGAATTTTGCGGCGGCGATGAAAAGGACATTGACACAGACTTTGTGGCCGTTATCAAAACTTTTACCGGCTGCTACAGTATGTAAACAATGGCTTGTTCCGCTATCGTCACGACCCGTCTAGGATCACCGGATCCAAGTTTCTGTTTTATGGTGTCTTGTCTTATGTCTTGTATGTGTGCCATGTTCCCCTAGTTTGTTTGCCTTGTTTCCTTTTGTTCTGCCCGGCCCCTCATTTGTTCCACCCTGTTTCCCATTTTTAGTCCTCTTCCCTTTCCCAGTCCTTGGCCCCTCCCCTTTGACCAATTATCAGTCTCACCTGTTTTGTCATCCCACGTAAGCCTGGTACCCTGCCTGTTTTCCTTCCCGTTACCCTGCCTGTCTACCTGTCTGCCTACCTGACCTTGTGTTGCCTGCTGCCTGCCTGTACCGTCGCCCTCTCATGTGTGTGCCCTGTTGCCGCTACCTGTTTTATGACCTTGCCCTGTGACAGCAATTTGTCATTTAACATCAATGGTTCGTTATGATTGGTTCAACCCATTTCATGGCTATGTATTCTGCGAATGTATAGAAAAATCAACCTTGAAGCAAATAAAAAAAATGCATTTCAAATTTTTATTAATACTAATAGGCTAATATTCATACCAAAACAGGCTATATGATTTATTGGGAGGAACTGGGATTTTAAGTTGAAATATATTCACTTGAGTTCAGGGTGTTTTGTGACACAGCCATGTTAAACAAAAGCAGGAATGTATGTGTTTTTGCATAACAGAGGCATTCAGCCACTCCTGGCTCAAATTGCAGATTTTGACTTGACCTTTGAATCCCAAATTTCTATCTATTGTCTGTGTTTTCCTGTGCCTAAGTGTCATGTTCCCAGAACAGGCTGACCCCTGCTCCCCCCAACCTTTGGGTGTCAAAGCTACTCTTTCCATTCATTGTAAATTAACATTTGTTTACCTGTGTTTGAGCCCAGTGAAACCCCCAGTTTATGTTCTAACCAAGCTGTATTTTAATTGTCTTCACTTCAAGAGGTGTGGCCCAGTTATCCTCCCCCAGACCTTATTGGCTACACCTCTAACCAATGACTGCTTACCTTACCTGTGACTAGGCCCTCTCCCGTTTACTTTGAATCTTAAACTATATAAGTATTATCAGGTTTTGTCAGATTGAAGTTTGGTGGAGCATTGCTAATGCAAAGCTAACGTCTTTCTCCCTTGTGCGTACATTGTATTATTGCATTGTTATTAATAAACATGTTTCTTGATTTTTCACCCTCAAATACGGAATGGTCTTACTTTGTCTGTGGTCATTTTTACCATCTCAGCCCCATATAGCCGGAATGGAATGATCCTTGTTTCACAACCACATTTTGTGATGATTCGACTGTGAGATTGGCAGTCGAATCAGGCTCCTTAGATTGAATCGTCGAATATTCGACTATTCGGGGTCACCCCTGGTTAGGAGCACTGAAAAAACTGTTGGAGGGTTATTGGAGGGCCAAGGTGGAGAGAAAGAGACAGGAAGAAGGGGTGAGGATGGAAATTGTGGAAGGAGAGGAGGGAGTAGGGCAGGTGAGAAGGCTGTCTAACTGTGAGGAGAAGAAACAAGTGGACAGGGGTGAACGTGAGCATGACAGATGTTAGCTTGGTGAATTAGCTCTGTGTTGTTTAAAGCAAATGGCGTGAGGGAAGATAAGGACAGTGGGAAATGATGATAATGAATATAACCGGTCCAGCCCAGGAGGAGGGACTAGAGGAGGAGATGCATTTCTAGGAATTCCAGTTCGTGTTGACCTTGTTCAGTCTGGGTCGTCTGCACCGGGTTAAATTGCTGGTGTTATGAGCACAGATTGGCCTTTAGAGGCATTTGAAACCCATTTTATCATTGCTTGGCGATTGATTGTTCTTGTCTTGTTAGAGCGCACCGATTAGTTGATTCCCAAAGTGCAATGAATGCACATCAACCATTCTACTGTAGGCACAGCAAAACAAAGCCAAAGTAATTGAAAGGGCTTTAATTGATGATTGAGCTTGGTCAGCAGGTGAGAGAAAAACTCAAGATCCATTCCCTGACCCTGTTTTCACCTTGTTACTGTGTCTGCAGAATGGCCAAATGGCAATTGCACTGTAGTGCCAGGAGACATGGTTATATATAGTAGGCCTATAGTGTATGTTAAATTACCACCGCTTTTCAAAGATGTTTGATTTTGGGTAGATTGATTATTAAACACACTTATGACAATAATATAATATCTAATCCTATGTATTTATAGTATACATATATTATATATAAATAGTATTTAATACAGCAACATTATGTTTTATTATGTGTATTCAAACCAGAGATTTCTACTGGGACATTCCGGGTTTGTGATTTGCTTTGGCTAAAACTGTCCACCAAACGCTGTAAAAATAAATAAATAAATTAAAACACAAATTTAAACAATCATGTTGTTTTTTTTTTAAAGAAATATTATCACTGATCAGTAGTACTGTAGCCAATAGCTAACAGACTTTTTAAATGGTTCCCAATATTTAATCTATATGTTAAACTGCTAAAAACAAACAAACAACAAACATTTGCTATTCTATTAAAAGGTGAGTGCAACGGCGTTTGCAATGCTGGCTCCCAGCATTGTATGGATAATCATATTCATGAGTCTGAACGCCTGTTAAAGAAAAATTGTTTGGTGAAGTGGCAAAAAAATGCATGCAGGCACAAACACACATACACTGACACACAATGCTGAATTCACCAATTATTTAATTTCAATGTGACCACTTTAAATGGTCTCAAATGGTCTTTTACAGATTCAATTTGTACTTCTAAATTGTTAAACAGATGAGTCAAGAAATGGTAAGGTGTACAATGAAACGTGGTACCAGTAAGTATTATCATGATCTGGGAAATATACTGTAGCCTACTACTAATAAATTGTATATACAAATACTACAAATACACCCCTCTGCAATATATTGGGGATATTTTTACTTTTTAAAATCACTTTACCATCACTTTAACGGTGCGAAACACATGCACACACGTAGTACAGCCAGAGAATCACGTAAATGGAATTCATAACAAACCAGCAAATGCAAATCACCAATAAGAACATGAGTAGCTCTGAAATAATTTTCATGGTTTCAGAATCAGCTGTATTAGTGCCCTACAGAAAGGAGAGAAGCCCCCAGGTTTAAACTGTGTGAAGCCAATAACTTTCTCAAATCAATCATGAAGTGGTCTCGGGCAATTTGAAATGAACTTCTTTCCCAATTTTCACAGAGAAGGCGTTTATGTGAATTAAACAGTTGGAACAGTGTATTGAGAGTAATATTACAGAAAGAGCTAAAGCTGAAGAAGTGGCCTGCAAGGATGTTGCAAGTTGAGGAAGCTAAAAAATTTTGTTACTATGGCAACACATTATCTTTAGCAGCTCACAGCGTAAATATACCCTCCTTCCCCTCCAGGAATAATTCTTTCACTCGTTTTATTGAACTGTTGAGGCCTTTGGCACCAACATTTTTGGCAAACAGAAGAATAAGAAAGAGGGTATTTGTTTGCTATGGAAAGCTCTCTGTATTTGTTTATTTTCCTGTCTTCCTAGCATACGGTGCATTTATGTCACCCAGGTTCTGTTGACCGTACTGCCAACCATTGTCTTCTCCTCTCCTTCTTCCTCCCAGCCCTCCAATCCTCCCTCCTCTGTTTCCTCCTTCCTCTCATCCCGGCAAATATTGATCCACCAAATTACTTCCCAAGGTCGTTGTCGACGCCATTGCGAGCGGCGTAGTGTAGCTGATAAGCCCCCGGAGCTGAGTGCTCTCACGCAGTCGGCTCACGTCACTGGCTGACGGCTCCCTGGGTAAACAGTAAAGGTTCCCATGCAGAGACAAATGTCAGGTGTCACCAAGAGCTAGCCTATGTTGTAGGTGTGTGTATGTGTGTGTGTGTGTGTGTGTGTGTGTGTGTGCGCGCATGTATGGATTGGCAGGTTAGGGGGCGGGACAACACGTCAATCTCAGCAGGTTCTTGGCAGCTCAGCGAACGAAGTTGTGTACCACATGTAGGCAGTGGAAGACTAAAGGTTAGACAGACAGGCCCGATTTAAAGGGATACTCCTTAATAGTGTTACAGTCCCCAGAGTCCCAAAAACCGCCTATAATCGCCCCAGCTTGTTTACAAACACACCTGCGTGAGTGTGAGGGGAGTACTCAGGTGTATGTGTGTGTGTGTGTGTGTGTGTGTGTGCGTGCTTGTGCTCTCGCTAGTTTCAGCCATCTAGCAAACTCATGTCCCTCTCCCTCACTTATTATTATTATTCTGGGTTCTGGGGATGCTATAGCGTGATTGAGGAGCGCCTCTTCATGCTTTAAATCCCTGTCCTGGGCAGGCAGAGTGAATGACACTCACTGAGTGTCTGAGGAGCTTTTAAGCAAGGTACAGTGCTGTCAATTGCTTTTGCTAGACGCACACAAGTTGTTAGACTAGAGGTTTGACACACAGGCAAACATTTAGGGCAGCACACATGTGAGTGTTTATGTGAGATGCACACAAACTTTATGCAAGTGTTTCCCTGGGCACATGACTAACACTAAGACACATGCGCACACGCACACACACACACCTTCAGAGCGACAGGTTATACGGTTCATATTGTTCCAGTTTGCCGTTTTTCTCTCCTTTTTTCTGTCCCTTTAAGACCAGCTAATAATCTACTTGATATATCACCTTTCACTTACAAATGAGTGACATCGTCAGATGCTCCAAGTGGCACATTTTCACAAAAAATAGATCCCATAATAAGTCTCATTGTAGTCAACGTTTTAAATGTCATTTTATATGCATGGATAACTGGAGAGGACCAGTCAGCTTGTTCCCATCCCATGCTATGGACCTTACAAAATATGTTATTTTAAGTTAAGGCTGGGATTTTTTCTTAGTTCTTGTGCCACTAATTTAATAACTTTTAACTGAAGAGGGTGAATTTGATATCCATTCAGATGATGTACTGTTTTTGTGTTTCTCTCGCACATACACAAACTTTCAGAAAATACTGAAAAACAAATTAAACTAGGCTGTCAAGTTCTGGTATAATTCCTGACGTCCTGCAAAGCTGTCAAACAGCAAGACTGATCCTTTTTTTTTTAAACAAATCAAACCTTTTCATCTTTTGCCCTCGTCACACTGATAACCCAGGAGCAAGGCACCTGTAAACCTAATCATTTTAAAAATGGACAAATAATAACCATCATCGGCAAGGAAAGAAGATGAAAGCAAAGAGAGTCGGCCGAGGGCGGCTGAGGGAATCAGAGTAATTGTACAGGGAAGGAGAAGGCGATCATTGCTGTGCACAGCCAGAGTCTTTGAGAGCTGAAAGAAGAATGGTCTGCCTACTAGACTAAATTGGAAGAGGCGAAAGCAGAGACACACACACAGAGGCAAACCATGAAGAAAATAGCTTTTTTAAGAAACCACTGGGCTTCCTCATAAAAGTTGTCAACATTGTAACGTGTTGGGTATGATTTATTAATAATTAATATTTCATATTTAGCCTGATCAATATTTTTAATCAATCAATAATCTGAAGTGAATTAATTATTGTCACATAGAATTGACCGTGTTCTGTTATACACAAACAACAGTAGATTACTTTATATACAATTGTGAATTTATTACATAAATCAGTGCAAATCACATACAATCAAAGCAGGCTATATATCTATATGCAAGACAACTTCAGGTAACCCATAAACAGTAGTAAACACCATATGAAGGCTCCAATAGCATAGCATTCAACCAATAAAATCCCAGTATTGCTGCGTTTCAATAAACCAGCAATCTAGCAGACTCGATCCGGCTGTTCTAACCTGGTACTAGGCTAAACCTACGTTATGGCCTTTGGATGGTGGAAGAGAGTCGGGAGAAAGACAGATTATTTTAACAACCAGCGCCTCAAAATAGAATATGATTATTACTTGTGCAAAGGCTGCTTTGCGAGTCCAGAATAATATTCCTGCTATTAAAAGTGGTCCACTCCCCTGGAATGACCAGGACTCCGCTAACACAGATGAGAAAGAGGGCCCTCAAAAAGGCCGGTCGAATTTGTCTATAATGCTGGTGGTTGTTTAAACGAAAAGGGATCTCTCAAGTGACAAGTAAATTAGAAAATCTTATCACAAGAGGAACCGTTCGTACACGAAAAAGTCAAAAATAAAATTTACATTTTGCTTAAACAAGATAAAGTTTTCTTGGGCTGAGGAAAGGAAACTTTATCTAATCTTTTCAAAGATCAATCAATAGGAAGTGTAACAGCGGTGCGTAGTGAGCGAGAGTAAGCGCGAGCCCGAGGAACACAGTCAGGCGGAATTGCCGATGAAAACGCTAGACAGCGTTGTTTTAATGAGAATACACACATACAGGGGCGAAAACCCGAA
>JAOEHI010029553.1:0-24937 GCA_025447815.1 Percopsis transmontana | reverse complement strand
CTCTCTCTCTCTCTCTCTCTCTCTCTCTCTCTCTCTCTCTCTCTCTCTCTCTCTCTCTCTCTCTCTCTCTCTCTTAATATAATATAATTACAATTTTGGCTTTCAATTGCGCTTTCGCCAGTCCCTAAAAGGCAACTTAGGCCGAAGTTAGCGGGGCCATATTGGAGAGCTCTGGCTCTTCAAAGTATACTATACGCTGAAAATAATTTTTTATATGCCTTGAAGCATCCCTAATATGAGCCCTCTATAGTATGGCGGTTGAATACAGCCCTTCTAATCAGATGATTAATACTGAAAGTTACACATCCACATAGTTTGTGAGAGTAGTTTTTCTAGCTTTCTATCAGTCAGGCTGCTAGCCTGGTATATTTGGATGGAGGCACCTGTGGTTTGTAAGCTTGGTAGTATGTGGTTGTTTTCCTCGGCGCGCACACACACACACACACACACACACACACACACACACACATTCTTTTTCTCTGATCTGGCCTCTACTATCTTTTTCTCTTTACTCTCTCTCTCGCTTTCATTTGGAAACAAACAGTGTATTGTGTGTGCTCAGCAGAGCAGTAGCCCCTCAGAGTTGTGGATGTACGTGTATATTTTGGTGTGTCTGTGTTTCCTAGCGGCCCCTGGACCCAGCCGGCCTGTCAGACCTCGTTAATCCCCTCTGTGGCCCTGGTGTTCACCTCCCCCCAGCCCTCCTCCTTCTCTTCTCTCCCTCCTTTATCTCAGTCTCTCTCTTCTCAACGACTCGCACTCCTTTGCCAATCGGCTCATTGGCTTGCCTCAACTGTCGGTCAGGCCTTGGTGGACCAATCATGAGGGAATTAGCCTAACCCCTCTCCCAAAATGAGACGTTAACTGTGGACGATGACTTGACTGTTTACTGAACCCACCTCTTGCCACTGTATCCCATAGTGCTTTGCTCACAGATCAATGCAGAGCAACCCGGGTCATGGCTCAGAAAGGCGAATAAATGAGTTGAGGGAACAATGTGTTGACCAACATTAAAGTTCCACGAACAAATTTTCACTTCATTTTCCATATGTGGATTAAAACTATCCTGATAAGCTTCCCATTTGAACTGATGCAGTCTGTTCAGTTGCTGGCATAACTCAATGTATCATTATGTATTATTATTTCTAAAGGTTTTAAGAAATAAGTTTAAGTGACTCGACTAATTTTAAGTTTAAGCGACTCGTGCTGCTATCCAAGCCTTGATTCTCAGAATGAAGAATTCATTCGACCTGAGCTATCGAGGGTTAACTGTGTTGACAGCTTGTGAGAGACCGCAAGAGTCTCTACATAGTTGGCTAGAGAAGCTGCCTTCGGGGTGTGGCCTTAAGTGTGTTTACACAGACTCCCAAGGAAAACTAGATGGATACACACAAACTCTAATAATTGTACGTCGCTTTGGATAAAAGCGTCTGCTAAATGACCTAATTGTAATAAAACGAGTGCATACGTGAGATTCTAAAATCCATACAACCAGGCTGTTTTGTGTGTGTGTGTGTGTGTGTGTGTGTGTGTGTGTGTGTGTGTGTGTGTGTGTGTGTGTGTGTTCACACGCAACTTAGCATGTGTGAGAAATGTCTGGGTTGATGTCTGAGCTATAGGCCTGTAAATGGCCCTGACACAGCTGTCAACAACCAAATGACAACACAGCACCTCCTCACGCTGGGTGTCTTGTAGAGCTGGACAAAACATGTTCCACCAAAATAAGCGCCTGTGTCCCTGTCTTGCAATGGTCCACTTTGGAGGTTATTAGACTGGATAGATGGATGACGGATAAATCAAGCCCATGCAAGCTGTTTTAAATAATTAGAAAGGGGCTTTTTGCTTACCCGTTTGCTCAGGTAAGGGCAATGCAGACTTAATGTAGTTTTTAAATATAGCTAACTAAGGTAGAGTAAGGATTGAGATGTGTGTGTGTGTGTGTGTGTGTGTGTGTGTTTGTTTCTTTCGACCTCATCTTGCTCTTAACATCTGGTGGACATAGTTGGGGTCCCCAATGGGGCTCCACCTTCTCTGTTTCCACACAGAATGTCCATGTTTTCTTGAGTACAATAAACTTTGTGTGTGTGTGTGTGTGTTTTGCATGTCAAGAGGTATCCATATGTAATGTTAACACGCGTAATACCTGCATTCTGCATTCACCGTGTAATCCCTGTTGTGAGGAACTGCTCAGGAAAGCTGTAAAGCCATTATTTTTCAAAATCAGTAGTAAACACACAGTTGTACACAAATACACATGCATTCACATGCACACGCCCAATAAGTGTGCGACTGGTACAGGGGCCCGTCTTTTCCTCGCTGTCCCCAGTGGCCAATAAACACGCACTACCCCGTAGGTCTGTGTGGGGGACCTCTGCATGCCGGTGACTTCCCTTAACACCCGCTCGAACATCGCCGCACCCTCTCCGTTTTGTTGATCTCAACTGTCAGCACACTGTGCGTGCACACACGCATAGAGATGCAGAGCACATTAGAACAGGCTGTGAAGAGGTGGGATTGTGATGAGTGACTGAGGTTGACATTGCTGACGCAAGCGTTTGTGTGTGTGTGTGTGTGTGTGTGTGTGTGTGAGAAAAGCAGTGTGCAACATTTGACGAGGGAGTGGAATGGGAAAACTAATATAAAATAAATGTTCTGATGAAAATAGATATGATTTTTCTGATACAAAGTCGATACAGCAAGCCCTATTATCCGTAGTTTTTTTGCAGACGTATGCGGTCTTATTCTGGTTCCACACTGAGTTGTGACTGCCTTTGTGTTAAGATGAAATATTTAAGGCTAATTTCTAACTTGGTGTCTGCCTATTAAGAATGTGTTTGTAACAAAGGGTGGGGCTTTGGCCCCTCTCTGGTCCTCTACTATTCCTGGAAGTGTTCAGCTGTTTGTCTAAGGAGGAGATCCCACTGCCATGGCCAGAAGGCAGCCTTTGAAAAGAGACCTACCTGCTGGGAAGCAGAGCACATCCCACCTATCTCCTATTGGCGTTGCTGAGAGTTATTTAGCGCTTAGGCTTCAGTCCCACTTCATCTGGGATGGAGCAGGAGTGCTGTCATGGTTGTTTTACTGTTTATGTTGTGATTTCCTCCTATTGATGTGGTTGTTCTTGTGTATACTACATAAATAGGACTATTTTTTCATCTTTGTTGAACTAGACTGTTAATAACATTACTACATTAGTTTTTTCTCTAGACAGCAATGCATTATGGCCTCGCTCTCTCTCTCTGACCTCTTGTTAGACTGTAACCTGAGGAGGGGCGTGGCTGGCATAGGCAACGTGACACCCAGCTGCGCTTGTTGTCATGGAGAGCGTCCGGTGTCATGTTCTGTTGGCAGCAGTACATCTAGGGCTACAACAGGGCTGTCCCCCACCCCGTCAGTGTCCTAGTGCCCCGACATATCTACAGGACAGGCCCGCCTGTCTGCTAGAATCCCTCTGTCTGTCTGTCTCTCTTATGACAGGTTGTCAGCACTTTCTAGTCCTGCTTTGTACCAAAGGCTCCCCATGGATGACAAGGCGGGGCGGGCCTCCCCTGCATAATTCAACACCCCATCCCCTGTGTGTGTGTGTGTGTGTGTGTGTGTGTGTGTGAGAGAGTGTGAGAAACAACCGTCTTGCGGCACATCTTTATTCTTTAGACGTTAAGACCTTCAGAAAACCCTAGTAAGGTCACACTAGTTTGCGCGTGTTTGTGTGGACCTGCGTACAATCCATATCCCTGATCACAAGGTCTGTGTTTTTCTGTTAAACCACGGCACAAGCATATCGATCCATTTAGCGTGCTTCACCTCCCATCGACTGCTTGTGTGTCAACATGTTTGCACAAACATTCACTAATGTGTTGAATTGGATGTCAAGACACAGCACTGTAAAAACAACACTGTAAAATGCAGTGCAAAAGTTAGAAGATAGAATGGTGTCTTTTTACCTCTATCAAATGTTGCTTAACATAATATAAGTTCAAAGCATGCGAGTGTTGTATTTTGAGATAGGACTTGATGTTATGGTATTTGCTTGCCTCTGACAATTTTTTGCAGTGGAGAAGCACCGTCACTGTTTTCAGTTGTTGTGGTAGACTTAATTTTGACATGAAGACCTGATGGTCTGGTGACCTTAAACTTTGATACACACAAAGTTTTAAACTTTAAGAGGATACACACACATGCACACACACAATTGATCTGTTATAAGTGGACTCGACTGTCAAATTAAGATTCCTGAAATTCTGGCAGGCTCAGAGAGAGAGACGGAGAGAGAGAATCTGAAAAAAGAAAGACTTACCATCAGTAACTGGAGCAGAAGTGAATACTTCCCCTCATTATACAGTCAGATAGCAGGACTCCTAGCAAACACTATTTGAATGATTCCATGGGCCCTGTCTGGACTTAAAGTTCACAATCTACCACAAAGTTACCGCTGCACAGTTTTTTGGTGTTAAAATAGATTAAAAAAGACAAAAACTTTTAAAACATTCATATATTTGTTTATATATAAACATTTAACTTGTTTTGTTTTTCTGTGTTCTATTAGCTAACTGCTAGCATTAGGTGTTAGAATGAAACGGTTACCGGTTTCACAATAAACCATGGTAAATTCCCGACAGTTAGTTTTGCCGTTTCAAATTGTAATTATCATTAAAACCGGGTTTGATTACCGTGATTTGAAAAGCTCATGGTGAATAGTGTCCAGCATCAACCAAAGTTAGCAACAGTCTCACAGACGCAGGCGCTGCAACAGAAAACCCTCCCAACAGCGATGCATGAAACAGTGAATCTGCCCTTACAAGCTCTTCTAGTCAGGCATGACCAGTGCAGCAAAATCTGTAAAAGACTAGATCTCATTACTTGAGCATAGAATTTTTTTTTTTGGTTGTTTTCTTATCTGCAATGTGCACAAAGTGCAGTTACCTCTCATGGCCACATGGTGCCATCTTTATTAAGATTAATGCACATTTTATATGGTTTTCATAAGTTTACATAAGGTATTGGCCATGTTATTATTTTAATGTTTATGCAAACAAAGTGCATAGTGTTGCTAATTTTATTTGTGGTTTTCAATATAAAACTTGTTTGTTTATCAGTACTTTTTGACAATATTCAGCACATTTTAACATTACTGTGATAATACTGATAACAGATAATTCTGATCACAATAATCGTGATGACATTTTTATTTATACCATTTCATCTCTAGTTGTTCTAGCATTCAGTCAATGATGTACCATAGGGGAACAATGGCTCCCTTTGTCACGATTAGGCCTAGCTGTTCTCACCAAGGGTCCATTAGCAAATACTGGAATGTTATCCTGGCACACACAAACGGCCTGCGTTTATCAACACGGTGGAAGGCAGAGAAACGTTCTACTGGATGGTGTGTGTGGTGTTTCTGTCGAAGCTAATAATTAGTTTTCAATATTTTTTCCAGCTCTAACTAATTGAACTAGTGAGTTGAACCCCAACATGTGACACAATATGGGTATACAAAATGCACACACACACCCTTACCAAACAGGGGTTTTAGGAACCAGAGCACTGTAAACGACGTTGTTAGTCAAGTAGACAGCCAGTCATCCATACATCTTGCCTCACATCACCCTCTGGGATTTAGTGTGTGTGTGTGTGTGCGCGCGCATGTGCGCGAGAGAGAGAGAGCAAGATTCACAACAAGGCTGCAGTATTGACAATTCTCTCTCTGACATACACACACAATCGCTGTTGGTCTTCCCAGGGCTGCAGTTTCATCTGCCAGCCTTGGCTCAGAGTTGTCGCCAGGACTGATTTGTGACCAGCGAGCATCACTGTTAGCAGTCCAGACCATTATTTAGAACGGCTACCTGTCCACAATGCCTCACTCACCAGGAATGGTGGTGGTACGGGGGGGGGTGGGGGGGGTTCTCGATACTGAGGCAGAAACTTACCTGAAAAAAAGAATCTTTTCTTGGTGAGGTACAGAGGGAAAAATGTGCTCCTTTTATCCAGGCAGAAAGAGTGAAGCTTTTCAGGACAACCCGCCCCTCTTGTGTTTTGTACCGCCCATCCTGGGTGCTTGTTGTCGTGAGTCTGCGCCTTTTGCTCACCTGCGTGAGTTACATGCTCCGATTTCCTGTTCTTCCACTTCCACTGTGCTCTGCTTCTGTCATTTTTCATTATTCATGACCTCATCAGGAGCGTAGTATAATCTGTAGTTCTTGCGCATGTTTAAAAGTGTGCTACACCTTTTTTATGAATCTGTAAAAAAAAGTCATGGTCTGAATGTTTTGGTGTATGTGGTGTAGAATGTCATATGTTAAACTTTATTGCAGCGTGTATGGAAGCAAATGTTCTATATGCTTCCCCTGTAGCTAGTCTCTACAGACTCCTTAACCAGCTTGACCTATGCTGTAGTTACACATGGTGGTATGGTTTAGTGACAGGCCACGGTCACTTGAACGGCCCCTTGAATGCTGTTATATTTTTTTCCCCTTCTAGACTAGCTGAAATCCCAAATAACCCAAATCATCATATTTTGGTCATGGCTTTCTTTGGCTCTTGTCAGACCAGTACCGAGCGCTTTTGGCCTCCAAGAGGCTGCTTTGTACAAAGACACCATTGCAGTTGACCTCAGGCATTCCTGGGTAAGGACGTCACCTTAATCCCCAAACAGAACAGTAATAAGTGAATATAAATCTGATAGATGAACAGGCGACACTGGCTCGGAGTTTAAAGGAACAGGACTGCAAACATCTCCTGTCCCTTCTTCCTTTTTTAATTTTGTCCTTTGTTCTTTCATTCATTCATTCTCTCTATAATTCATTCTTTCCCTCTTTCTTTCAGCCTCCCACCTTGTTTTTCTTTGGCTTTTGAAGTCTCTCCTCTCAGCCCCTCATCCTCCTGTTCTGGGTCGGGGTCCTGATCAGGGAGAAGTTCCACCTCCCTCCCCCACACTTCCACCCCCCCACCCCCATTTTCACTGAGTAAAACCATCAGTCCCGCTGACCCTAGATCAGGGCTTAGGCAGGAATTTCCCCCTGTGCTGCAGGTGGGTCAGAAACAATATTGACTCAGGAACACGGCTCTCTTGCCTCTTTTCATTTTATTAGACCCAAATTCCCGTGTGTGTGTGTGTGTGTGTGTGAGAGAGAGAGAGAGATGTATAACCCAGGCCAGCGATGTGGAGGAGATTGAGATGACGCGAAACAGATGGAATCTATTTTTCCCATTCTAAAACGCCCTCTGTACAGCTCCTCTCCTCTCTGGCAGCTATCTGTAATAGTCATACAAACAAGATGTTTCTGTCATCAAAGAACTAGTGTGTTCGTACACAACACACACCCACTGACTTTATTATTAATGAAGTCAGTATGAGTAGGTGGCCTTTCTTAGCTATGCCCCCCCTTCACTAGAACAGGACAAAGGAGGTCTTCAATTAGGGCTGCGCTTATGGTCCATTTAATACTGGGACAATGCCTTCCTGTGATAAGAATTTTTTCATCCCGCGATATTGACAATAATTGGTGACATGATCCTGCGAGTAATGGTGTTTGTATTTTCACTGGAATTTTAATTTGGGAATTCTATTTTTAGCATACTTAATTGGTATAGTTTAGTATTTGATGATGGGCAGTTTTACTTTTTTGGATCAATGTTTGTGTTTGCATGGCTCTGTGTGCTGATGTGACTTTTGGCCAATAGTTTCGACTGGTACTATTTTCATATCTCTATCTCAATTCCATGGTATTATGGTATATATATATATATATTAGTGTGTGTATCGCCCATCCCTAACTTAAATGTTCATCTAGATGTTGTTTGTATTCCTTTGTTCTAAAAGTGTAATGCTACACCTCTGAAGGAAATGGGCTACTAGCTTTCCCCTCATACCAAATGCAGCTCTGGTCATTATTCATAGCACCGTGTCCAGATAACTGATGCAACACAGTCGCGGGCTGGTACCGTTTAGGGTCAACTTGAGAGACAGAGATGGACAGATATATCTCCCTGGGGTTAGAGAGAGACAAACCACACGATAGAACTAATGAGTACCTACACAGCTCAGTTACTTATTGGTGATTCGTGGTCAGTGCTAAAACCCCCTTCATTCCATGTGTGTGTGTGTGTTAGAGACACTTTCTCCCTTTCTGTAAAGATGGTGCCCACCTGGCCCCTGTCTTTCAGCCTGTCCCGAGGTTAACGGGAAAGTTTGTAAGAAACAGACACTCATGAATCTTATTCTTGTCTCTCTTCTTTAGTCATAGATATCATACACATATCTTTGCTGTTACCGCATATGTTGTATGTGTGTACGTCCTCATGCCTGTGTGTGTGTGGTTAAGTCAGAGTGAGTCCGAGAAGCTGTCGTTTTTGTGTGTGTGGGATCATTTAAAAGCACACACTGACACAGAGCAAGGAGGGAATGATCAGACACATTCCTAGAGACTGACCTCTCGCTCCCAGCCTAGTCCTTCAGAAGAAGCGGTGAGGGAAAGAAAGGGATTGCCTATGGAGAGGAGTAGAGCGAGATAGATTGCTGAGGTCTGTCTTTATGCCTGGTCTTGTTGTCTCTCTCTCTTTGTGTGTGTGTGTGTGTGTGTGTGTGGTTCTGACGTCTCTGCTTGGTACGACCATGTGTGGGTATTATCGCATTCTCTCTCTAGCTCGCTCTCACGTAAATCCACTGTCCTGTAGATTAACCTGTGAGTTTACATATTTAAAAAAATTATATCGAAGCCAATCATTCCACACCTTGTAATCATTTCCGTCACTAGCACCCGTCACTAGCACCATGATTGGCTTATCTCAACCTGGGTGGTTAGGTGCCACTTGAATCACGAGAGATCATTGGCCTAAGGCTAACGGGCGTGTTTTCTTTCAAATTATAAAATGTCATTATGAAATGACAGCGTAAACACACACGCACCACAGCTGCTGACTCAGTAGCAGGCGAGATGAGATCACTGGTTCTCTGTGTACTGGTCACCTCTACCCCCCCCCCCCCTCTTCTTTTCACCATTATTGTTAATCTTTAACAATTAATCTCTAATGATTAACCTAAGCTATATTGATAAAGTCCCAACATTAGCAATTAGCTTCACTGTATTCTTGTACTCCAGTTAGCCGATTAATTGAGCATATTCATGTTAACGTGTTAGTATACAGAATAGTCTGGTATTTAGTCACTGCCCAGCTGTTAAGAACAGTTGATCAGTTAACGAATGGAACGTGCAAGAATGCAGAGAGGCTAAATATGGGCTTAGAGGGCCACTGATAACACCTAATATCCTGGAGAGTAGGTCTGCTCACTGTCTCGCACACATGCACACAAACACACAAAATGCTATGTTGCATAAGTGCATTAGAAGAATACTATTGCATACACAAACACGCCATTGACTGAATTTGTTTTCAGGTAGAATTTGAAACCCTTGGAAAAAATCTGCCTGTGGAAAAGCACACACTGGCTGCATTGTGTGTGTTTGTGCACGTGCATGAATATGTATGTGTCATGAATGATTATATGTTGAACCTGGCACACATGAACACACTTGTTTTCTCAGGTGACAATAACTGCAAAAATGTTTTATCATAATGACCCCCAGAAGTGTCAAGATATGGGTGTATGCACATAGACATGGCTGTGTGTGTTCGCCACTACGTTTTCTGGTCTTCCACGTGTAAATGACACCTTGCAGAGGATTTTAATGAGCTGTTGATGGGCTTTATTCCGCCCAGCTGTTCTATGTAACAGGTACGGAGGCGGAATGGGGGGGGGTCATTGTTGTTCCGACAGAGCCGGAACAATGTCAGCGGGAATGGCGAAATGGGGGTGACGTTTTGATGCAAGCGTGGTTGGCTATTATTTCATGAATGAATGTTATGGCTGATGTTACAATCAGCCATAACATTATGACCACTTGCCTAATATTGTGTAGGTCCCCCTTTTGCCGCCAAAACAGCCCTTACCCATCAAGGCATGGACTCCACTAGATCTGAAGGTAACGTTCACATTTGAACTGGTACCGGTGTTGGTACCTGGAATTCGGTAACGGTACCTTTTTTCGGTACTCTAATGTAATTTCAGTTTTATAAAATAAGTCCAAACTTTCATTTGGCATCACAAATATTGCAGCGAGAGTTGTCTGTGGGATTACAATTGTGCCATGTCTCTAAACTTGTGTTCTGAATGCCATGCTTGAGAAATTAAATTACACATTTGTCACTTACAACCACGAACCTCAATGCGTGAGCACGACTTTCTAAACACAATAGTTTTAGCACTATTGTAATCCATAGTTGTTTGCATCAAGTTTTAATTAGTCAAACCACCGCTTTTGACTCTCCGTTGCCCTGACTGTGTTGAACAATGAACGAGCTGCAGGGGTGACGTAATCTCTCTCTCTCTCTCTCTCTCTCTCTCTCTCTCTCTCTCTCTCTCTCTCTCTCTCTCTCTCTCTCTCTCTCTCTCTCCTCTCTTTCTCTCCTCTTTCTCTCCTCTCTTTCTCTCCACTCTCTCTCTCTCTCTCTCTCTCTTTCTCTCCACTCTCTCTCTCTCTCCAATCTCTCTCTCTCTCTCTCTCTACTCACCCACAGATGCGCTCTCAGGTACCGAAATTTGGCACTGATTGTGAAGTGAATAGGTACTCGGTAGTACCGTAATTCGTAATTAAAACCCAACCCTATATCATTCTGAAATCTGGGAAACAAGTAAGTATCTTGAAAAACTTAACAGAGGTTGCATATGTGATAGTGAATCCCTTAACCTCTCTTCCTCCTCTTTGTGTGTGTGTGTGTGTGTGTGTGTGTGAGAGATATATTATTAGAGAGGGGAAGGTTGAAATTCTCCTCAAGGGCAGGGGACGGAGAGTGGACATAACTACGTAGGTCTACACCCCAAACCCTCATCCTAGCTGGCACTGCATTAATATTAGCAATTTACTAATGGTGGTCAGTATTCTCAAGCCAAGACCAAGAGAGAACCTGCTTTTGCTTTGTGGCTTGTCCATGCATTTCTGGAGAAGAGAGGATTTTAAATTTATACCTTAGTGTCGTCACTGCAGAGTATAGATTGGTTTGTATACTAGACTTTGTTTACGTTATCAGCCTCGTCAGCGCTGGCATCGGCCATTTCCGATTATCTCAAAATTATTTAATCGGCCAGATTAATCGCCCGACTGATGTATCGGTTGACCGCTAGTGCAAATCATCCTGAGAGTATTTAAACAATTTCTAGCTCATTTTGTAATTATTATATGAATACAAAATCCAGGTTATAAGACTATATCGGCAGGATTTACATCCAGACTTTTATATGGACTTTATAGGCATAAAATATCTAGTAGTATTATTACATGATTTCTAAAGTATTTAATATATCCCGTCATTGTGTTACCTGAACACAATTGGCCTGTACACACGCATGCATGCTTATTTTCCCGGGTTTCCCCCAGTGGCCAAAAATCTCACACGCTCCCCTTTTAAGACAGAGACTGTTATGAAACACAAGTAACAGCCTGGTGTGCTGATACAGTATGTGTTCACCTCTTAGTGTTAACTTCCAACTCGGATCCGTTGTTTTTGAATCCCTGGTTGCCCTGGCCCAACTTGACTACCATTTCCAAGGTAACTGTTACCAGGGGCGGCGCAAACTTGATAACGGCAGGCCCGGCTGACCCACATTCCAGCAATAAATCACGTCTCGCACACACACCCCTCTCTGAGTCGGAATCACTGATAACTGTCTGTGTGTGTGTGTGTGTGTGTGTGTGTTATGCACCACCCTTGCCTATCAAAACCATTGAGCTCACTCTTTCCACCCTTCTGTTTAACTCTATCAGAAAAGGGGAATCAAGAAAAGGGGATGTCAGGGAAGCAAAGTGGTTCACTTTGTAGAAAGGATCTGCTTAGTTTTCAGCAGTTGTCCACCTGCGTCTGCGCCCTATTCGTTCTCTAAGTCAGTTCAGGGTTGTTCCACTGACTAAGGTCAAGCCAGTGTCCACAACTTGGCTTTCTAGTCTAATGGCCTCAAATTATTGGAGTAAAAACATATCCTTCAATTTATTGAAACATTTTTTTTCTTTAGATATTCGCTGCCAAATTGTATTCATTAAAAACAACAACTTTCAATCGAAAATAAACTAGACATCATGTAGGCTGCTATATGATAGAGTTTAGAGGGCCACCTTTGGCTCCCAGGCGGCGGGTTTAAGAAACCTGCTCTCTCCACACATGACTGACCATTACTTACATAGCTGGTTAGTGCTGTGCTAAGCACTAGAGTTGTAGCCAACCACCTAAGTGTGCAAGGCCAATATAGGATTCCTTTTATCACACGTCGGATTGAATGTAGAAATAAGGTTATCATTATGACCTAAACAGAAGTACTATGACCTCAATACTGGTTATTCTTTTTTTTTTCTCTCTCTCTCTCTCTCTCTCTCTCTCTCTCTCTCTCTCTCTCAACAAAGTTATTACTGTTACAACAAAGTTATTACTGTTACAACAAAGTTATTACTCTTATTTAATTATTTAACAGTCCAGTTCAACGAAGAAGAAAAAAAAAATCCTATTTATGTAGCATACACAAGAACAACCACATCAATAGGGGGAAATCACAACATAAACAGTAAAACAACCGTGAGAGAGAAAGAAATGAGGGATGAACAGCAAGATGGAGGTGAAGGTGTGTGGGAGATCGAGGGGAGAGAGAATCACGAGGGGTGTTTTGTACTGGGCGGGGGGCGCTTTATTAAACAGCATGTGATTAACTGAGTTAACCCTTTATGTCATGTTACCCCCCCCCCCGCACAGTCACACATGCGCACAGTACTGTAGCTCACACGCGCTTCAAAGCAGCCCTTTTGGCCGGTTCTTCCACACACACACACACACAGTTGGACGTTGCACCAGCAGTAATCTGTTCGCGGTGAGACAAACAAGCACCCGGGCTGTTAATCTGATTAGCTTGGCGTTAACTGGCCAGTCACAGATCACTCCCATAGACGAAGGACAGCCTCCTCCTCTGAGCCTATTTATCTACCCTGACTCCATTTTGGCTCCCCCCTGCCATTGTCCTAGGGAAAGCCAAGAGTGTGAAGTATATCCAAGAGAGGCCTAACCCATAACACTAGCCAAACAGAGGCCGGGGTTTCACTTGTGCTTTTCACACTGTTAAATGTGTTTTTAAAAGGCTTATAAAGGTGTGCCTTGAACCCTAACCTTGAAATCTTTCCCCTGCTCCAGTCACCTGTGGCATTCTGTTATACTTACTGTTGTTGGAATTCAACATAGGAAAGCTAGAGGCACCGCTAGACTTAATCACATTAAAATGTCATTGAAAGTCTCTCTGTAGATGCTTGACAGTAGGAGGAATATTCTGCATGTGACCGGTCTAAAGCTGCAATCCATTCAAAGTTGCTAGTTTCTTAGCTCCCACTTCCAAGCTAAACGGGTTCCGTTCAATCAGTTTTATTTTTGTTTGTGCTTATTTATTGAGCACAGACCTCTTGCTAGCTACAGGCTAGCCATCCCACAGCCAAGTCTATCAAACATCTTATGTTATCCGCCTAAAGTTATGCTTTAGGCGGATGTTGGATGTGTTTTCAAGTAACTATCGATGCAAGTTATGTAGGATTTTCGGGATAGCACTTTGGATTTAGAATAGACTACATTTCTGCAGTTGGTGTTCATTAATTGTTATGCTTAGGTCTATAATTTTTTGTTATAATAGGCCTATTACACCACAGTCTTACATGCACAATTAGGCCTACGTTTAAATCAAAAGTTACGATTGTGTTATATTTTTGTTCCGCTGTTTGCTGAAATTAATTGAAATGAGTTCAATATTTTGAATGTGAAGTTCATTTCCGCTTTTTGCGGATTTGATTGTGCTTTGTATTTGTTATTGCTGTTTTGTTATTGCAGCTTTTTCACTGAGAATATTTTAGTCTGTTCTGATCTAACTGATCATTAATTTGCATCAACATCTTTTTCCTGGAATGTGCACCTTTAGTTGAGATGCAGAAAGTTATAGCAGGAAATATGCAGTCTGACCTAGCGTAGAGGCAAGCACAAACACATAGTACACACAAACCACAGAGTCCATTTTTTATGTATATTAATGCTTTCTCATTATTAATACAAGGCTCAAGCTCGATCAGTCGAACGATTTGGAATCAAATGTAATGTTGCAGGCAAAAATCGCACAAATAAATAGTCATATCGTATCACAATTTGAACAGAATCGCAATACACACAATATTGTAATATGTATCCTATCGGCACCAAAAATTCCTTGTAATATCTTAGCGCGATGTCTATGCCGAATCCCGTCCCTAGCATGTGTGTGCGTAGGACTGCTTGCCTGTTCCCCTGTGCTCTGAGAGTCGTGGGTTCATTCAGAGTTGATCATTAATCACAACACGGTACTTTTAAGGCTCTCTTGAGAGAGGTGCACACAGTTTTTGCCTAAACCTTTTTGTGCTGCTATGTAGCTGTCTCATGGACTCCACATGTTATAGGATTGATATTAAACCTCTGAAATGGACAAATGTATCCAGGACAGTAGACGCTCACACACAGTGTGAGTGCTTACCTGTGTTGCATAGCTAACCTATGAGTCTGGTTTGCATATCTGTCCATGACCTCATGTCTTTGGTCTGTCTGTAAACACGGATACTATCTGTCTGTCTAAAGCCATTGGCCAGCATGTTTGCATAGACCTAAATAGTGAGGTGACACTCAGATAATGTCTGTGTGTATGTGTGTAACCCACTTGTCACTCATTAAGGCAACACTCCGACACGTTCCTCTCCCTGGCTCTTGTCCAATAGCCTTATCCCTTACCACTACGGACAGGGCCGTCGGCCAATCGCATCTATAGATGCACTCATGCATGGGTAATCACAGTCAGACAGCTGCGTGTACACACACACACACACACACACACACACACACAGCTGGACTATACACAGTGTCCACAGTCCTGACAATGTGATGAAGACTTTCAAAAGACTAATAGTTTCACACAGATGTTAGTGATTACATTATGGGTTTAACCCATTCTATGTGGGTGTGTATGTAATATAGATAGATAGATAGATGGATATATCTATATCATGCAAACCTTCAGCTTAGTTGCACAAAATGCAGTTTATATATTTACTGTCATCCCTTGCTCTAGCCATCTCTCTGCCTAGCTCACCACAATTTAATCTCTGTTAATTTGCTGTGATGATGCGATACAAACTAAAGCTTTAAACAATGGCAGTAAATCTCCATGGCAGCAAACCTGTTTCTTTCTATCTCTCTGTCATTTGGCATTCATGGCAATGCTAGGTCAACGAGTGGGGTTACCTTGGACTATTAGCCTATGTTATTCAGTGTATATTGTAGGGCAGGTGTCCTCTTTGTTATTATTGAATGGTCGGTTAACCACCCAGTGGTTTCTTTGGAACCAATCATGTTTGGTTTCCAAATCATCAATACCCATATTCCCCCGCAGCCTGAATAAATCACTTCTAATCAGCTACTTAGCTTTTATGTGACTGTGATGGATGTATATATAGTTGCTTAGCACACCCTCCCAGTTGACAGATACATAGAATAAAATGACTTCAAAAGATGATTTAGAAAAAGATTTAACTTATGTGTGCCCTACCTTGCCTGCCTACGAATTTACAACCATATTTTGATTAAATTACTAAATGCAAGCAGTCGCATAACCAATGGCGACTATCTTCTAGATGTCTGTGTTCCTTCTTAACACTTCCCTCTCCCGCGCTTCCACCAGGACCTGGAGTTCCACGGCGTGATGCGCTTCTACTTCCAGGACCGCGTGGCGGGGAACTTTGCCACCAAGTGCATCCGCGTGTCGAGCACGGCGACCACGCAGGACGTCATCGAGACGCTGGCGGAGAAGTTCCGCCCGGACATGCGCATGCTGTCCTCTCCCAAGTACTCCCTGTACGAGGTGCACGTCAGCGGGGGTGAGTCACGTTGCGGGGGGGGGGTGAGACTGTGTGCGTGCGTGTGTGTGTATTTCTAACGGTGTGTGTGTGTGTGTTGTGTTAGAAGAGCGTAAGCTGGACCTGGATGAGAAGCCTTTGGTGGTTCAACTCAACTGGAACAAAGACGACAGAGAGGGGCGCTTCGTCCTGAAGAACGAGAACGACATACTGCCCAAGGTGTGCACACCTGCACACGTGCCCCCGCACACACATGCACACACACACCGGCGTGTATACTCTGGGAGACGCGCGGACAGGTTAACTAGACAGACGGATATTTAAAAGCTCATTTTATCTGCATAAAGGCTGCATTTCCCCCTGAGGATTTAGCTTGTGTTGAAGAGAATTTTTCAGAAAGGGTAGCAGTGCTTCTTAAGTTGCACATCAGCTGTTCTGCAAGATGTATACTAACATTATTGGTGTCATTTTGTTATGTCAAATACATAAGCATCACAAAAACATGGAGACTGATGGGGAAAAATCCTTGTAATGCCTTTAACTAGATGGCGAGATAGGCAGCTAACCACAGTCAGAAAGACAGATGTACAGATAGGTTTGTAACACAACATACTGTGGACTGTTAACTAGACACGTACTTATCCAGACATACAGCTTACTAAATAGAAAGATAGGCAGTTAACCAGACAGTTAGACTTTACCTAGACATTAGTTAACTAAATGGACAGAGACTGTAAATGAGCTACTCTCTCATTGAAATCAACCATCAGTTAATCCCAGTTACGTTCATTAAGTTCCAGCATTCAGTAGTAGTTATTTGAATAATTCTCTCTCTCTCTCTCTCTCTCTCTCTCTCTCTCTCTCTCTCTCTCTCTCTCTCTCTCTCTCTCTCTCTCTCTCTTCCCCCCCCCCAATCAGAAGTCTCAGAGCAACGGGCCGGAGAAGGAGAGGGACGGCGTGATCCAGAACTTCAAGCGGACCCTGTCCAAGAAAGAGAAGAAGAAAGAGAAAAAGCGAGACAAGGAGTTCGCCCGCATCCCCGACGGAGACGAGCTGGCACTCAGCCGGGAGGACGGGTACGCACACACGCACGCACACACACAGCACTAGTCATCCATCTTGTGTGCCTTTTTAGAGAGATCATTTTTTTTAGCTGCAGGTTCTACCCAAGGAGAAGCGATTCAGATTTGATCTTTGACCTCTACTCTTCTGTGTGTGTGTGTCTCAGTGAGAACAGTCGTCTGGCGGCGGAGGTGTATAAGGACATGCCAGAGACCAGCTTCACCCGCACCATCTCCAACCCCGAGGTGGTGATGAAGAGGAGACGCCAGCAGAAACTGGAGAAACGCATGCAGGATTTCAGGAGTGGTGATGGCCGGCCCGACTCTGGTACGCGCACTCACACACACACACACAGGAAAATCGTGTGTGTTTCTCCTCCACTTGGGAAGGACGTCTAGAGAGTGTTTACAAAGGGGGAACATCTGCCCTCTGATTGGCTGTTGTTACCTAGTCACTAGACCGCGTCACTGAAAATATAAATAAATATAAAGTTTGGTCATCTCTCCCTGTCGCCACGGTGCTGAGCTTTTGTCGCCTTTGAAATGAATGACCCTCGGTCGCTTTGTAGCAGGCTGTTGCTGCCTCTGTGAATGCACAGTTAGTCTCCTGGGTTAGGGTGTGTGTGTGTGGAGTGTCAAGATGTGTGTGGGAGTGATTTTGGTCTAGGTTGTTTTTGTCTCATGGGTGTGTGTGTGGTCAGTAGAGAACACTTTGTGGCTTAGGAATGACCTAATCACACCACCAGACAGACAGATGGACCCCAAAACAGCCTTAGCCCCCCCCCCCCACACACACACACACACACACACACAGTGTGAAGGGTGTAGATAGTTGGTGGTTAAGACACTGACGTTCACAGTGGAGAACATTTTATTTTAAAAGCAGCTGTTTATGGCGCTGTGTTGGAAACTGCTTCCCGTTTCCCCTCTTTGCAGACGAGACTCGCTAGTGGGATTACAGAGGTGATCATTTGTTGACGCCAGACACACACTTACATTTTCCCCTCAGCAGAATGTTTTTATGAGCCTTGGGACAGCCCAGCAAGGTTAACACTCGTAGATTGGAATATAACGTCACACGCAATCACATATTTTTAAAGGGATCTGCTGTTTTCAAAAAGTACACTATCTACAAATGCGTACAAACAATTATATCTGCTAATGCATTGCATACATGTCATAGATACATGATTAAAGCTACGAGGTGACGTTTGTCAGGTTGGTGTTTTTTGGCGACACCTACAGTAAGTAAGTGGTAAAAGCATGTGTCTCATGGGACCACATTAACAAAGTGAGAGACAGGCAAAAAAGATTGAAATGAGGAGCTCTTCTGGGACAGAATAGCAATACAGCTAGCTCATTACTGAATCAAAACATGATTCAGTAATGATTGTTATGTTTTGTTATTGGTTGATCCCTACTTACACAAGATGTGGCTGTCATAACATAGCTGCATCTGTTGTAAACACAAGAGACGTGTACAAGCAAGATTGAGCATGCACACACTTTTCAATTTAAACTGCAAGAACGGATCACCAACATGGTGGCAAACGCTGCCAAAATGAACACAAGTCATGCTGCAGACTGCAGAGTGCATTGCTTTGCCTTTTTAGCCTTTGATATAAAATGTCTAATCCTGTTCTTGAGTCCAAACGAAACACACCCACAGTGTCCCCTCACTTGAGTGTTTGCCCAACAGGGCATGTGCTGTTCTAAATCCCTGCTCGTTCCTGCCCTGTTTAGGAGGCACTCTGAGGATCTATGCAGACAGCCTGAAGCCCAACATCCCCTACAAGACCATCCTGCTCTCCACCACAGACATGGCTGACTTTGCTGTGGTGGAAGCCCTCGAGAAATACGGCTTGGAGAAGGAGAACCCCAGAGAATACTGCATTGCACGGGTAATGCACCGCACGCACGCACATGCACACAGAGAGAGTACAGTTCTAGTTTCTCTTATAGCAGCCCTATATGAACTGATTCTCTTGTTAGTTCAGCATCTCAACTTTTTAGTTCCGTGATCCCTAAAGAATGGACTCAGTGCTCTTCGACCTGCTCATAATGAAAGAAAACATAAACACCATGGGGGGAAAATCAACAACAAACAACTGTGCTAACTGTGTTAGCTGTCCAAATTCACTTTCCTTATTGGTGACTGAAATCAGAGCAGGACATTGAATGTCAAGCACATACTCACCACTGTGGCGGATAAAAAAAAAAAAGAGTCATTGTAAAGGGAATAAAGGGGCTTGCATTAATGTGTGGTGCTAAGATATAATCAAAACAGAACGAGGCGGATTGTCTTGTGGATAAATGAAATGCGTTTTTTGTTGTATAATTGCCGGATGAGTGGCTCTTTTTTCCTGCTACATTTAAGTGACATGAACTCTGAGCAGGTGTGAGTACATGGATAATGAAAAACGTGGGCGTGGCTAGAGAATTTTTAATTTGATTGAGTGGTGTCTTCTTCTAAGCATACAAACACATACACACACACGCACACACACACGCCCGTGTGCGGTATGACAGATTGAAACCTCAGAATGCAGTTTGGCACATAAACCCTTAGAGGAATGCAATTCAATTACTATCAGACAGAGTGCCATGGCAGGAGCAGATGCTCGCCGTGTGCGTGCGCATACATGTCCATGTCCCGTCGTCCCCGGACAAACCCAACAGATCCAGTCGCTGTGACCTTGTCCCTCCCCACTCCCCACTGTGTTATTACAGACACCAGCTGTAGCCAGTCATAAGGGACAGCAGCTTCTCCCTCAACCAATCCCATCAGAAGCCTTCAGAAAACCTGCGTGTTTGTGTGTGCGTGCGTTTTAACCCGCTGGCTGGCTGTGTCTTGTGCTTTTTCTCACGCAGCAAGACGACAAGTCGGGCAGGGACGTAATTCTGGACGATACAGAGTGTCCACTGCAGATATTCAGGGACTGGCCTGCTGATAGAGGTACCACACATACACACACACACATCAGCTTGTACACTCACGCACTCTCTCTCTCTAATCTTACTTTACTGGCTTAAATATTACATTAAGAACCAACATTGCCGAGGCATTCCACTGTACAGATAATAGGAACAGTGTGAATATACGCTTGTCTCTACTTCCCCCTGCTGGCACTACGTGGTCTCTACCTCTCTCTGCTGTCAGACTGTCCAGTCCGTTTCAGTAGATGCAAGTCAAGGCATTGTTTAAGTGGGTTTGTGTGTATGTGTCCAGGATCGCTAGTGTTCCAGTTGAAGAAGAGACCTCCCGACTACCAGGGCAGGAAGGGGAGGAAGGATGACAAGAGAGGCTCCCTGCCCCCTGAGAAACTTCCGTACCTGGTGGAGCTGAGTCCAGGTACAGAAACACAGGGGCGCAGTATCACGGACATGCACATATGGATATTTATACAAACACATGCGCATACCCTGACACACAATGACACTCTCTTAGTGCAAACACACACTCGCTAAATCCCTATGTGGCCACAGTAGAGGCAGTAGTAGCCAAACCTGCTGTTATTGTAGGGACACGCGGTGACCCCTAGGAGGCACTGTAGTGTTGCTAGAAGAGTTGAATATCAATTTTGTGTCCAGTGAAGCAGTCTTGAAGGTGAGTGAACTGAAACCTAGCTACAGCACAGACTCCAGCTCTCTTGTTGAACGCGCACCTGCTATGTTTCCCCACATCGCCCCCGCTGATGGCATCTGTGCTTCCTCTCCCACACTATATGGGGAGACGGATTTGGCGTCTTGGATTGAAGAATAAGTAGCCAGTGTCCCAAGTACCAAGGTCACATGGTCTGGTCTCTCGCCGTGCCAGACCCGGCCACAGGGAGAGAAGCAACAGACGCCCTTGGCTTGAGGCGTTTGGGGAAATGGCCCCTCCTCACTTACAAATCCACCGTTTACAGCCTTAATTGCTTGTTTGTCACCGCTAATCCCCCATCTTGCCTCGTTGCCCTTGCTCCCTCTCCCTACTCTCGCTTAAATCTGTCTCCAGCTCCCTTGTACCTTAATTCAAACCAGAACCCGCTGGTTTTCCAGAATGCCACTCAGCACGGAAGCATTCTGCAGCTCTCTTTCCACTCTGGTATGAACATGTGTCCACAAGGTCCAACTCTAGTGTGTGTATTCATTTCTTATTTCCTTTAACCGTAATTACTCAGATGAGCTTGATCGAGCAAGCTCAATTCTGATTGGACCACTAGAACTGGCCACATGTTGCTCCCAGATTTAGTAGAAAGGGCCTTGGTATTAGCTGTGCTGAGGGGGATTCTTGGAGTCCAACGGGGCCTGGTTCAGAGCCTGACGCCATTCACATACTAACCCAGTCTGCTGCCCGAGCCAGCCAGGACGCCTGGCTTAACTGACTCTGGGAAACGGCTCAAAATGGAAGACGATACAGTCACCTCATGCCTGATCTCTGGATGCTGGGCGATCTTGTTAGTGTGTGTGTGTGTGTGTGTGTGTGTGTGTGAGCATAACAGGGAATATGGTGCGCAGCATTTTTTTCCCCTCTTTACCGCATTCTCACCCTCTGCTATGTGTGTGTGTGTGTCTCTTTTCCGTCCCTGTCTTCCTATGGCATGGCGTGTGTGTGTGTGTGTGTGTGTGTGTGTGTGTGTGTGTGTGCGCGCGCGCGCGTGTGCACGTGGCTCACTTGTGCATGTGTTGGACCGCCTGGCCTGTCTGCCTAGGGCGAGGGAATCACTATGCCTACTACGCCTATCAACATCACGAAGGTAAAACCCGATATCTCACTCTCTCTGTCTACGTCTCGCTCTTGTTTTAAGGGGAACATCTTAGCGCCAACTACCTTTTAGCATGGAGCACAGTCTTCTGTGGGCACTATTTAAGTTCTAGTTAGATTGACTGGCATTGTCCCTCGTTGAAGGGAACGGAGGTAGTTGTAGCCACAGAAAATACAATTCTATCTTTGTCAAATAACAATTTGTTGTTAATAATTCTGTTACCTCAGCTGCAGTTAGTATGTGCTCCTCACATTGAAGTAGTTCCCAGAATCGCAATATTCCTCCCCAGCTCACTGCTTGCCATTTGAAAGAGACTTGTGCATTCAAGTGTGTTTGGCTGTAGGGGGAGGGGTAGATAAGATGTGAGACAATAAGCGATATAGGGTGAGGAGTAGAGATGAATGCGAGCCACTCAACAGGTGACCTCGTTTGGTAGCTACAGCATATTTAAAGGTACTACGAGGAGTCTTCCGTTATTTCCTAACCAGCGTCCATGTTTTTGTGATGCAGCATAGATAAGCACAAGTTCTGACTGAACGACCACTACTTACCTTATCTAGAAGTATTAGGTACAAGTACTTGTGGAATGGAGGTAGCTCTTTGTGCCAAGGCAATGGGGCTCATGGGAAATGTAGCCTACACCATTGCTTTTGCAAATCCCTTGTACTGACATTAATAGAAGCAATAGAGATAAGATTGTTTCCCAGAAGAGGCAGCAAACTCAAATGTGGTTAAAAACCATCCCGATATTGCAATCTTTCTACGATTTGCTTTGCTTTACAAATGAGTCTGGGAACTATCAATTAAAATTGTAAATGTGTCTGCTGGGTAACAAACCGCAATCAGCGTCTAGGTGGGTAGTTCAGTTGGTGTCAACTGGCTACATCTGAATACTCCTACTACCTTACTATATAGTAGACAGTACGTCACAATCCGTAGGGTGTCTGAATACTCAGTAGGCATTAGTAGTAGTCGAACGGTACCTGGGTGACCTACTACATTCGTTGAAATTCAGCTTGAGCCCGAATTCCTCGGGAAAAGAGGAGGAAGTACTTGCAGCAACGACCAATGGGTGTTTGTGGCGATGCACAAATGTAAGTATCAGGATGACAAACATTTCTGCACTTGCAAAATGTATTCGACTCAGAAGTAAATGTAATTTGTGTATCGCTCGCACCCTACTTGGCTATACGTCATTTGTAAACATCCAGGTCAAAGGACAGGTAAGATAGCGCCTGAGTATATGCGAATTGTGTCTCTACTACTCGCTCGCATACCCATAGAACCTACTACAATAGCGGTCAGGTAGTAGGTTCTTAGTCCACATTAGTCCATACTGAGTATTTGGATGCAGCTCATGTCTTCAGAAAATCATCCCTAGGTGGGTCTTGTTCTGATTGGTTGAAGGTGATCCAATTGTCTGCTAGCTCCTGTGTTTGAAAATCACCATCAAATGTTTGTTGTTTTCATTAGTTGGAAGGTGGTCCAATCACCTGCTAATGATTTGATTGACAGCTATTGGTACCGCCAGTACTGATATGTAAAGCGAAGCAAATCATAGAGGTGGAGATTGCAATATCAGGATTATTTCAACCAAGCTAGCGAACTCACCCCAACCTACCCTCAATCCAGAACCCTTCCTCTGCAGTCAACTAATATGCTGCTGTGCTTCTACTAAACGTCTTTACACTAATGTAACCACAGCAAAGACCCTCCTTTTCCAAAGCCACCAAGACTCCTATCGTCATATCAACATTACGGATGTTAATGACTTAATATACATATGTACGTGTGTCCTGGGCCTTCTGTCCGCAAGTTTGTTCTGTTAAATGTACTTTACGATTTAATCTTACTTGACTGCTGCCGTGTTCTTGGTGTGTATGTGTAGATGGCTCAGACTCCAGGGACAAACCAAAGCTCTACCGTCTCCAGCACAGTATCACAGAGGTGGGGTCCGACTGCACGGATGACGGAGCGATTCAGGTAAAACGCTTCTTTACAGGTGGAACAAAACCAGCTAAAGAACACATCTTCTGCTCCACCCATTCGGACTGGTCCACAATAGTTATTGCTCAGCATTTTGGCATCCACATACCTATATCTAGTTTGTTAGGTGCCAGGCCAAGAGGATAGTTAAAAGGAGTAATTAATTTAGCTTCTGCGTACTAAAAATGCTCCACGCATACCTTTTTTGCCACAACGTTTTCAATCATTTCAGTATCCATCCTAATGTATAGTTTAATTATTCTAACAATGATTTCATACAAACCATTTTTTTCTCGTGTCACTGATTGAGTAATACAAGTAATGCTTAAATTTCCTCCCATTTGCCATTCATGAAATGAATTAGCATATTTTTTGCAGTCTAGGTATGACATTTTGTCAAACAAACTGCGGTGGGTCACCAAAAAGGATAGCCAGAAACTAAGTCCAACAGTCCAATCGGAACAGTCCATGACTGTTCGTGTTCAGATTGATTGCTTACCACTCACACTAGGTATCACCAAAATAGCAACTTTAAACTACCTAAGCCATATCAAACAAGAGTCAGGTTCCACAAGAAAGGACATGATCAAAAAAGAACACTCCAATAGGAACGAAAGCAGTACAAAGTCAATACCAGGAGTGTGTGCGTATGTGTTTGTCCAGCTGTTCGGTCCAGGCATCCTGCCCCACCACTGTAACCTGATGCACAGCGAGGGCCTGGTCACCGTGACGCCCCACGGGCCCGACGCCGACACCTTCGTGGACGGGCAGCGCATCACGGAGACGACGGTGCTCCGCTCCGGCTCCGCCCTCCAGTTTGGCTCCGCCCATGTCTTTAAATTTGTGGACCCTGCGTACGACCAGGGGGGCAAGAGGGACCCCTCTACCACTGCCATGATGAGAGGGAGACACAAGTCTGGGTAAGTGGGTGTGGCTCGTGTACGGAGGTAAATGGCATACCGAACAACCCAGGCCGGGACTTGTTTGCTCAGCGAGCGAGTGTTTCCCCACCCGAGAGAGGAGAGAAGTGGAGTTGGATAAAGGGAAGGAGGGGGGGAGAAGTTTTTGAGGTTGTGGCAGGGCGACAAGAAGGCAGAGGCCCTCTAATCTGATCAGCCTTGCCTTGGGTGTGGCTTCGCGGGGGGGGGGGGGGGGGGGGGGGGGGGGGGGGGGGGGGGGGGGGGGGGGG